>SNQJ01S0001074.1:82897-94506 GCA_010110895.2 Picea sitchensis
GATAAGACAATAATGATTCATCTATACATTTTTCCAACAATGCATCATATACCAATGGAACCACATCGATCCATCTTCATCATGTATCAATGACAACTCATTGATCCATCTTCATCTATGCATTCTCATCAAGGACAATACATCTTATATTACATCAATCATCAATCATTCAATTCTTTGTCATCAATCAATCACTTGAAATCAATCAATGACATCAATCAATCAAACCATTGGCATCAATGACAACATGATCCAACAATTTATCATAAAAAAAATGATGACGACATTGATGAAGCATAAAAAAAATCAGAACACTATTTATCAAATGCGGTAAAATAAAATGAATAATTAAAATAAAATTTCAAAACATGATTCCATTTACGATACATAAGAAAAATGTGTACCTCGAGGATTAATTTTGTCATATGCCAAATTCCATAGGCGAGGTGTCATTCTTTGTGGTTTTAGTCCAGTCTCTTGTTTCCCATTGAAAATATCTTTTTCAATAGTACGATACTTATGGTTTTTTGAGAGGAAGTGTCTATACTCATCAAACACCTCCTTTCCTAAACTTTTTAACCGATGAGATTTCATCTTAGGACAACAAATTGGACATGCAAATTTACCCTTTGTTTGAAGACCTGCAACATATGGATTAATGTGAATTATTAATATATATACGAAATGATTCTTTAAACAACATGCATGATATATTCAATTAATTATATTCTATTCAAGCGTGCAATATGGAACGTTACATACCACAAAAATGTGTTATTCCTGTGGCATCATGAATTATCCATAAAATTATTCCACGACATTGAAATCTCTTCTGCCTAATTGGTTTACAGATGTCATACATAGTGATGTCCTCCCATAAATTTAGTATCTCGTCGATAAGAGGCTTGATATACACATTCATATATTTAACTTGGTACTTACCTAATTGTTTGAAATTACACGAAATTACTACCATGGTATGTATATATACGTAAATAAATAAATAAAACATGTTATGCAAAAAAAGAGAAAAATGAAAAATTTAAATTCGAAAAATTAATGTAAACAAATACCTGGAATAATCATTGTCAACATTATGTGCTCCCTCTTTATTGACATCCAAGGGGGAATGTTATTTTTGACAACAAAAATATGCCACATTGAGTAAACAGACCGAAGCTCTCCAAATGGATTAACACCGTAAGTTACCAATGAAAGCCAAACATTACGAGGTTCATCTGTAAATTCTGGCTATTTTGCAGCAATTTCCTTAAATTCATAACCATCCGCAAGCATTCGAAGAAATACATATTCAATTCTCTTTCATGCATGGTAATCCATAAACTGTGTTATGCTCTGACACCTAAATAGTCGCTGCAAACGTGGAATTATGGGAATATGTTGGAGAACCTTTCGAGGGACCATTTTTGTTACTTGATCGGTTCGACATCTACTGATACCACATATCGGGCATTCTATTTTCGACGCATGTTGTCCATAATATATAATATGATCATCAAGACATGCATCTATACTTTGATACTCCATTCCAATGTATTTCATAATGGCATGTAAATCTCGATATGCGCGAGGTAAAATATTTGACGAGGGTAACATAAATTCACCTAACAATATAAAACAAAAAAAATAAATAGTTAATGTAAAGAATAGTAATTGTAAATATTGCATTTTTATTTTACACATTAATTAACACTAAAAAAAATGGGGAAAAGTCAACCTTTATGTATATGTGAAGAAACATAATACATACCTTAGGATCTGTGGCATACAGGTGTTTGACAAATGATTCGTAACTTTCAAGTTCACCAACAACAATGTAGTGGAGAGAATATTTTCTCTTGACCCTTTATAAAGTTGTTTATTTGCCTTTTCAATCAGAGGTTCATCATAAATACCATCACTATTGTCCCCATGATCCTCATCTGGATGACCAAATAATTATTGGATCATTTGATTTGTCCCATCATCTTGAACTATGTTATTATTGTCATCTACTTCCATGGGATCATTAACTTGATATTCATTATCTGCTTCAAGTTATTCATCTTGTACTACAACATCATTTATGCTACTACTTGGTGCTTTGTGCATAAAGTTAGGGGGCAAATCTAACTTTATAATTACAAACAATCATGAAAAATTAGTGCATGTATAAAACAATATAAAAGTTTGAGAATACAATATATATTAAAACAGATAATGAATGTATATATAGCTAATTACCATGGGACGATATTCATTTGATCCCCATCCATGTGCCCATATTTTCTACAATGTTTTTTAGCTGTTGTTATTAAAACTCTTTTGGGATGTCTAGTACAACAATTTTTTCCAGAGAAATAACATTTACCATCACCCTTTTCACCCTCTTAAATTCTTTTCCCAACTCTAATGTTTTCTAACATTCTTCCCCATAGACATATACTGAAAAAAATACTTGTTTTTTGTTCGCTAAGAAGACCCGTTTAAACCCTTTTTGAAGTGTCGCTATTATAGAAAACTTGTCGCAACATCCATAAAATGCAACAAATTTATAGATTTTATAACCTCACAATTCCGAAAATAGTTGACCAAGTAAAATTTCACTTGGTCAAATACTAGGTGATCGTTGGAAGCAGGGAAACCTAGTTTCCATAATGTCGCAATTGCGACAACTATTTTACAAACGTCGCAAGAGAGACAAAAATCCAATGGTGTCGCAATGGTGACGTCTTCATCGCAATAGTGACATGTGCTTGTATTGCGTCGCACTTGCGACGTTATCAGGCAATATGGAGAAAAAAAATTAAAATTTCCTCTATTTTTCGACAGTATGGCCAATTTTGTCCATAATGTCGCAAATAGAACATCGAAATTTTTCCAATATGTACTAGTGAAATGTCTCCTGGATCAATATATTTGTCCCATCTTATTCAATTGTGTTATTAGCATCACCATTTTCTTCCATAGGATAATTAACGTCATCTTCAATATTCGCTCCATGTTCTTGAACAATTGCTTGTACAACCATGTATTCCTCCACGAGAAGTGCCCTAGGGTGTCGTTCCTTTATAATTACAAACAATAAAGTAATATTACTGTATATAACAAATATTAAAACGATAAAAATGTTTACAAATATAATATAGGAAAACAAAGACAAAGACAAAGAAAACTTAGGTGAGAGAGAGAAACAAAGACAACAAATCAATGATGAAACTTCTATTATTTATCAAGATGTTTATGAATATGTTGAAAACATATAGGGAAAATGTTACCTTTCTTGACATGTAGAAAAAGAGACGCTTTGTGAGATATATATATAATCATCATTATGTCATATTCTTATATATCACTTTTTCGTTGGACTTCTGAAGCCTGTTGACTAGAGAGATGTTGTTTAACAGACAAAAATATTAACTTCGTCGGATAAAGTCTTTTTCATCGAGGTTTTTAAAAAGAAATACAAAAAATGCAAGTAAAACAATGAAAATGGCCCTATGCTACCTTTTAAGCTCTAAAACCAAATTGGATGAAGGAAAAAATAATTATGACTGCATGGCCAATTCATAATATTAGTGGAGGATAATAATGATAGCAAGAATATATATGTTATAATGTTGATTAATACAAAAATATCCAAATAAAAAGTCATGAAACCTGATAGCACAATTCACATATGGAATATCTTTTTTGTTGGGACCAATGCTCGATGCATTTCCTATGAGCATACTATGGAGCGAAAAACAAAACATGTTTTGGATCAAAAAATTTAATGATAAAATACATACTCTACACCCATAAACCATTCATTCAACAAACATGAAAAAATATAAACCACCCTTATCTATCCCCCTCAACCCTGTACCTTCAAGGTGCCAGAACAAGAACATGTAATCTCCATATTTCCTTTATTGTCCTCTTCCTGACAAATACAACATTCAACCAATGTGACATATCCACTTTCCATTAGTGATTTATGTTTAGAAACAAAATGATGATGTTACTAGGAACTGGAACTGATCTTCAAAACTTTTAAAAAGGAATTAGCAACTCTGCAAATACTTCTCAAACACAGTGTCGGTATCAATATCAAAAGAGGAATTAGAAACTCTGCAAATATTTCTCAAACAAAGTGTCGGTACTTGTCAACATAGCCAATATTAACTCTTGTATTGAAAAATATCATATGGTGAATCATATTCATATATAAATGTCACAACGAGAAAAAACTACCTGTTCTTGTTTCTCTTTAATCATTATGTCATATTCTTATCTATCCCCCCTCAACCCTGACAAAATATAAACCACCCTTATCTATCCCCCTCAACCCTGTACCTTCAAGGTGGAAAAACAAGAACATGGAATCTTCATATTTCCTTTACATTTCTCTTCCTAACAAATATGACATTCACCCACTGTGGCATCTCCACTTTCCATTAGTGTTTCTATTTTTTTTTTAATGAAGATGTTACTAGGAACTGGAACTGATATTCAAAACTTTTAAAAAGAAATTAGCAACTCTGCAAATACTTCTCAAACAAAGCATCAGTACCAATATCAAAACAGGAATTAACAATTATGCAAATAATTCTCAAACAGAACGTCGGTACTTGTCAACACAACCAATATTCACTCTTGTATTAAACAATACAATATGGTGAGTCATATTCATATATATAGTCACAATAAGAAAAAATAACCTATTATAATTTCTCCTTCATCATTATTTCATATTCTTATCTATCCCCCCTAAACCCTAACAAAATATAAACAGGAAATAGAGGAATAAGGAACAAGAATAAGGAATCTTCATATTTTATTTACTCTTCTCTTCCTGACAAATATGACATTCGGCTAGTGTGGTATCTCCACTTTCCATTAGTGATTTATGTTTTTAAAAAATGACGACGTTACTAGGAACTAGAAATAATCTTCAAAATTTTTAAAAAGGAAACAATTACCAATATCAAATGAGGAATTATCAACTTTACAAATAATTCTCAAACAGAGTGTCCTTACCAATATCAAAAGAGGAATTAGCAACTCTGCAAATACTTCTCAAATAGAGCGACGGTGCTTGTCAACATAGCCAATATTAACTCATGTATTGAACAATAGCATATGGTGAATCATATTTTTATATTCTTATATATCCCCCCTCAACCCTCACAAAATATAAGCCACCCTTATTTATCCCCCTCAACCTTGTGCCTTCAAGGTGCCAAAACAAGAATATGGAATCTCCATATTTCCTTTATTGTCCTCTTCCTAACAAATACGGAATTCATCCAGTGTGGCATCTCCACTTTCCATTAGTGATTTCTGTTTTTTTTAAATGACGACATTACTAGGAACTAGAAGTAATCTTCAAAATTTTTAAAAAGGAAGCAATTACCAATATCAAAAGAGGAATTAGAAACTCTGCAAATACTTCTCAAACAGAGCGTCAGTGCTTGTCAACACAAACAATATTAAATCTCGTATTGATCAGTCGCATAAGCCCCTACACTATTAACCCCTAACCTGACCTAACCCCTTAATCCCTAACCCTAAACCTCTAACCCCTACCCCCTAAAACCCCATTAACCTCTAAATATCCTAGGACCTAAACCCCCTAAACCTACCTTAAAACCTAACCTAATAAACCTACCTTAAAACCTAACCTATTGACCCTAATCTGGCCTTATTAACCCTTAAACCACTAAAATATTAACCCCTAACCCCTTACACCTTGTACCCCTAAAACTTAAACCCCTTAACCACTAAACCATACCATAAACCCTAATTAAAATCTACATCTTATGTCTACTTATTATATTCTTAACTTACTCTCAATTCGTTGTGTACGTAGAATATATCCATAAAGAAAAAATAATACATTATTTTTCTTCTACATTTAACATATAAACATTTACAAAAGCAATCTGCAATATAAAGACATATAATTAATAAATTACCAAGGGACGATATTCATGCCCACCTTCAAGGTTTTCATACTCTCTACAATGTTTTTTAGTTGTTTTTATTAAAAATATCATTTTATTATAGTCATTGCATTTTTACAAGTGAAATAACATTTTTGATCACCCAAAGCCTCGACCAATGCAGATCTGAGGTCTCGGCCTTGTCCTCCTGGAGTAATGTTATGTGACATTTTTCCTTACCAAACTTTCAGTGATGATTATCTTCAAAAATCAACCTTAGTAGTTTAACTATTTGTAATGCAATTAACAAATTAAAAAAAAAGTGTATTCTAACCTAAAAATATCCATTATAACCTTTGCAAATCATCGCTACTATAGAAACAATGTCGAACATCTTTAATATTTCAAACTTTTTTAATTATATATCACTTTTTCATCAGACTTCCGACGGTTGTTGACCGGAGAGAAGTTGCTTAATGAACAAAATTATTGACTTCGTCAAATGTTGGTACATAGATCATTGACTTGGTCAACATCGGATATCGAATGATCATTGACCTGGTCAACCATCAGATATCTGACGATCATTGACCCGGTCAACCATCGAATATTTGACGACAAATTATGTTTCGTCGGATAGTCGATGAATGTCGATGATTTTTTTTTTAATTACAAAAAATGCAAGTAAAATCCGATAGTACGACCAATTTTATCGGTACTGTGGGAGTACAGTGTCATTTTTTCCACCCATATGTAGTAGTGATCAATGTTGTGGTAGGGGATTTTATGGAACTCTCACCACTTCCTAGTGTCTTTCTTTGTCTTCCCATTACCCTTCTTTACTTGCTTCTTAGACTAGTTATCTTGAGGTTATCCATCCTTGATTTTTCCTTTGTTCTATGGGTTGGGGCTACCTTTTATCTGCTTCTGTTGCAATGCATTCACAGATCCAAACTCCCACTTATTCTTCTACTTAAATTTTTACTCGATTTTGACAACATATCAATAAGCAGTTCCCAATGACGAGATGTCTAGAAACTCCATTTCCATTTGGATGTACCTATGTAGACCCCCATGGTATTTTAGAACTAGATTTCTCTTGGAGTCTTTGATACCTATCTTTATGCGCAAGGTATGGAAGGTATTTGTGAACTCTAACACTGTTTTGTCCCTCACTTGATGTAGTGTGGTCCATCTCATGTACCGATCATCATAGTTTCCAAGAGGGTAATATTGTTCCTTAATGGAATCCATAAAATATTCCCAAGTGGGTTCGGCCCCAAACATTCCAAACTCCTATGTGGAATATTTCTCACAGTAAGTCTCCCACCAATTTTTGATATGGGAGACAACCTTAAGGAGTGCAAAGGTGATATTTTCCCTATTGGAAAAATTGTGGATAGAGAAAAGAACTTCTAGCATATTTAACCACTTTTCCAAAGCATCCACATCTATTTGGCCTTCAAATATGGGAATATCAAAATTAACTTGTACCTTGAAGGGGGTAGTTCCTCCAAAGTGGTCACTTGACGAAGATGCATCTGTTATTTTCAGCAGTCGTCGAAGGGTTTGGAAAAAATGACCCATTATCTCATCCCTCTGACATGTGAGGACTTCCTCGAGCAACAACTGAATAGGATCTCTTGCTCCCTCATCTTTATTTTCTTCCACCATAAGAGATCATCGAGGTTGGAGAGGATGGTATTTCAAAGGCCCATGTAGTTCAAGCCCCAACTCCTTATACCATGACCTCGTTAGAGGCATGCACAAAGAAACAAATAGAGAGCAAACCGCTATGATACCATTGATTTGGATTTGTGAGGGAATGAAATGCAACACAAAAATATGAAATAAACACAAAGAAATAGTAATACTCAATTTCTATTAATGAATGAAATATGCAGTAAAAATGCAGAGTGAAATGAACTCGCAAGAATGGTGGAAACTTATCTCTGAGAAAGGATTTGAAGGCTATGTGAATTCTCAAGAAATGATTACGATGAGGCTCAAAAGGTATTTTTAACATAAAGAATCATTTAGAAAACCCTAAACATCCAAAACCCTAACCCTAGAAGATGAAACACCAAAAGTTTTGTGGGACCTAATGTGGTTAGTTGATACGTCAACTTCCTAGGGGTGTAACTTTTGCATATGATCTCTATCTGGGGAACTTGGTAGCCTAATAGAAAGTTCTATCCAAGAAGTACACATTCTAAATAGCCCAGTACATTCCTTTGGCCATCTACTAGGCATTTTTACACCAAAAAAACGTTGTTAGGGACTCAAAACGGCCCCGAAAGTTTAGGACCTGAAAAAAACTGTAGAAAACTACCAAAATGGAAAACTATGTTTTGGGCCAGTGGAATAGGTGGGTGGCCACCGATGTCCACCTAGATAATTAGTGGTTTTAATCCAGTTCTCAGGTCAATAAACATTGTCGTCAAGTCTTGTTTTGAAATGTTGATGTCTCTAACTTGTTTTTTATCTAGACCCATCCTAAATTATTCATACATTTTATCCCTGTAATAAAATTGTGTGTTAATTAGCCTTGGGAATTTGCAACAGATGAAACAATGGTGTCTAGGGATGTCGCTAGCGATATCCGTGAGGGATATCTAGTATTTCTTAAGTTAGGTATAAGGGTTCTTAGAGACCTCAACCTTGTAGCAATTTTAATGTTTATGTTTGTTGGTTATGGGTTGGGGTTTGGTGTATCTTCATGTGGTGATGTTTGGTTTGGGTTTTCTCTAGGCTCCATGTTAATTAATCATGTTGCAATTTAATAAGGGAAAATAAAATTTTTATTTATTTTTTATAATTTAAACAAATAATCAAATTAAAGAATAATCAAATTCAATCAAAATACTTACCTAGAACCAGTTAATGGCCATGTCAGTAGATTATGGTAGTGTTTTTTCAAGCTATCCTTAATTTTCTCAATAACCCTTACACTACATAGCGCATTCTATTGGTGAAATGGACTAGTCGCAAATTTTAAAAAAATTCACAAATGGGAAAATGTGCACATTCCTTGAGTTCACACTTGTTATGACGAACATGAACGTGTTCTTAACAATGCCTACCTAGCGTTGATTTGGCAACCTCGATGGTAGTTCGGAGTATGCTATAGCTATAACCTCATGAACACATGTTTGTTTTTGAGAACGCAATCACATTCATGCGTGAGTGCATTCCTATGCACCCCATTGCCACCTTTTTTACCATCATCTTTGTGTGAGCGCCTCATATCTAATGGGAAATGTGGAGATAATATTTTGAGTTGTTCTCATGTAAAATGTAGTCTTGTTTCTCTTTCTCTTTCTCCACATCATTTCCTTAAGTTGTATGGTAGCATCCCTATCACCTCATCCAGTAGTAATTTTAAGTATTATTACTCCTAGTGTTACAAAATCATTATCACAAGTTCCTACGGTAGTAATTTTTTAACTTAACACATCAAGAGTGTTGAAATAACAAATTTATAACATTGTCACTAATTACACAATATATTTTACAAAGTTATTCCAAAAAATCAGAGACAAGCCTTATCCTATGCATCTTCAAAAGAGAAGAAAAAAATGAGATGGGAAATTACTGATCAATAATGATTAACACAACATTTCTGAACTAATCATTGAGATCGTGAAAAGAAAAAACAACAAGTAAAGGATACAAAGAAAAAAAGTGTTACACCATCATAATTAAAATATTGTAGAGTAGTGATTTTTAACTTCAACACCTCAACAATTAGAAATAACAAACTTACAACATTGTCACTAGTTATGTAATCAGGTTTGCAAAGAGATTCCCAAATAATTAAAAAAAAAAACTTATTATATATGTTTTCAAATATAAAGAAAATAATGAAATAGGAAATTGTTCAACAATAATGATCAATGTAATATTTCCAAATAACTCAAGGGTACCATGCATATTAAAATCAACAAGTGAATGAAGAATACATAGTGAAAGGGAAATCATGAATCCAAAAGACTCTACCATTGTTCATTATCTTATTTTAAAGTACAATGAAAATAATATATATGGAAACCAAAAATGAGAAATTGTATAGGTGATCTATAGACTCTAGAAAAACCTTTCACGTGGTTGCATAAGAGAAGTTCTAGGAAACGATTATGTAAATAGGGTCCACTATAATTGACAAAGCGATAATAATCAATCACTCTTAGCTTCAGGTCTCTTCCTTAGGTTTAGTTACAACAATTAAATTCACACAAATCACAATAATAAAGAAAACGATTATACCGTTGAAGAAGAGGCACACATTCATGCAAATGCACACCCAAATTCTATGATGTTTTATTTAGCTCGAGATTGATAAAATACAATACAACCTAGATCTGAGATAGGAAATTAAACTTGATTACAATCTCCTAATCTAGGAGCGAATCTCCAAGATCCAACAAACTCCAAAAAATAACAATAACTAGTTCTACGTAAGGAAAATAATCCCAACCATATGCTAAATAAAAACACACTAGAACATTCTGGCAATATTCTCACAAATTCTAACACTCCCTCTTGAGAATAGTGCTAGGTACAAACAATCCAATTCCATATCTGCAAACTTCAAACTTTGGTTTAGGTAGACCCTTGGTGAAAATATATCTATATTGTCTTCTCTAGAGAAATATTCTGTGCAGATTTCCTTATTGCGGATGAAGTCTCTAATAAAATGGTATCTGGTCTCAATGTGTTTTGACTTGTCATGAAACACCAGATTGTTACTCAATTTTGTGCAAGATTGATTATCACAAAATATAAGTGTAGGAATCTTCTCCATCACTCCAAGCTCAAGAAATAATTTCTTAAGCCATATTGCTTCATAGCTTCCAATAGAAGCATCAATATACCCATCCTATGTAGATGAAAAAGCAACACAAGTTGGTTTCTTTCTACTCCAAGAAACCATTCCAAAACCCAAGGAGAAACAATAACCTATAGTGGACTTTCTAGAATTCACATCTTCAGCCCAATCTGCATCAGTATACCCATGGAGACAAACATCATTGTTTCTTTCATACCCCAAACCATGAGAAATGGTCCCACTCAAATAACGAAGGACCCTTTTACCTGCCTGCCAATGGACCTTCTTTGGATTCATCATAAACTAACTTAGTACATTCATAGTATATGATGAATCAAGATGAGTATTAGACATTAAATAAGACTACCAACCAATTGTTGATACAACGTACCATCCACTTCTTCACTCAGATTATCAACTCGTAGTTTGGTACAAGGATTCATGGGTGTGGAGATGGATTTACAATTGTCCATTATGGATTGTTTTAAGACCTCCATATCATAGTTATCATGAGTCAGAAAAAACAGATTATTATCCTCCCATACTTCTAAACCAAGGCAATAATTAAGGGGACCCAAATCCTTCATCTCAAATTCCTTACAAAATTCATTTTTCAAACAAAGAATTAAACCATCATCATTTCCAGTTAGAATAATATCATCTACATACAAAACAACAATAACAATACTATCACCATCACACAGAAAGTACATATTAGCATCAACAGATGATTTCTTTACTCCCTTTTATTGAAACCACTCATCAATGCGAGTGTACCATGCACGAGGATCTTGTTTAAGAACGTACCTTCTTCAATCTACACACGAGATCTTCTTTACAAGAAACCTCAAATC
>SNQJ01S0001074.1:116310-137545 GCA_010110895.2 Picea sitchensis
CATACCTGACCACTGCGGGGAAATTCGTGTCACATGCAACCTCACCGGGAAAGAAAAGGTAGGTAAAAGGTGTGGGAGGGGGGAAAACGCGAGAAGGAGATCGCAGGAAAAAAAGATCGGAAGAACTCTAGAACAAAATACAGAGTGAGTGATAGTAAAGAAGAAGGAGAGTAACCTTCGTTCTCGATCACTGAAGAACAGAGACAGAGAGTCTCAAGCATCTTGGTCTAGCTCAGGGGTGGCTAGTGGTAAATCCATTCAGAATCGCTGAGCCTATGGTTGGGTGGAAACGAGCACCCCTCTCAGCAGTTGCATCAAACCCGGTGTTTTTCTGATAAGTGTTATATCTTGTATCTTGAATTTAAATATTCTGACATGTATGCTCATGGTTTGTGAAATTATGAATGATTTCAGTATAAGACTGTCTATACGGTGTTTTGATCAAAAATGGTGGTTGCATTCTTATAGCAGAACGACCGCATACAGCTTATACATATATATATTTAATGAATAAGTGCAGTTTTTCAGGTCTGCTTCGAGAAATTGTTCCCTTATTTACCTCATGTAATACTCTGGATAGATTCCTTTCCCCCATAGGGACACCCTTTTGGGAAATTTCCCTCACTCTATAGAGCCGAGGTAAGTGCCTAGAAAGGACTGTCGTCACAGTAAAAACCTTGAACTTACTCACTACCAGTCACAGAAGCTAATAGCTCAGAGATTTTTAGAGGACCTTCTAGTCGGGTCTTCAAACCTAGTGAAATTTACCCAAGGGCCTGAAGAAGGAATTAATGGCATAGTTTTTAAAATCCTGCACGGGAGAGAATGGTATTCTTAGACTTTGATATTTCGGAGTTTCGGCACCCAGGGTATCTAGGTGCGAGTCCTTTTGTACTCGTGAGTCTCAAAACCCCGACCCGCGAAATCCCAAAATGACAACGTGTGGAGGAATTAAGGACCTTTCGGTGGTTCGGTACCCAGGATACCCTCCCTCTTGCTAAATGCACGAATGATATCCTTTCAGAGGATCTAAGGTCTGTTATAGCCGTTAAATTGGATGAAGGAATGTAGGCGTTAATGCCTCCACCCCTTTTTAACCTTCGTAAGTAGTGAAGAAATCGGGACCGTCGATTTCAAGACCCATGGGAGTACCTGGACCATCTATTTGTAGAGTACATGTGGCGGCCAGTAACCGTTTTGATTTTTCGGCATCCGGGAGATCAGAGGGTAAGAACCCTTGTCCTTATGACTCGTGAAATCCCAACATAGGAAATCCCAAAATGCTAGCGTGTGGGTAAATTGTGAGTTTTCGAAGTTTCGGCACCTGGGGTACCTGAGTACAAGTTTCCTTGTACTCGCAAGTCCCGAAATTCTGACATGCTAAATCCCAAAATAACTGCGTATGGATAAATCCCGATATTTCGATTTTTCGTCGTCCAGAATATCCAAGGGCGAGATCCCTTGTACTCACAAATCCCGAAATCCCGACTTGTGATATCCCAAAAGATAGAGTGTGGAAAAGTTATCATATTTCTGTATTTCAGCACCCGAGGTACCTAAGTGTGGGCCCCATATGTTCAACAGTCCCGAAACCCCCCCCCCCTGACTCATGAAATCCTGATGGAGGAAACCCCAAAATAGTGAAGCATGTTAGAGCTTGGTGTTTCGGAGTTTCAGCTCCTGGGAAACCTAGGTGTGAGACCTCCTGTCGTCGCACATCCCAAAATCCCGATGGATAAACCCCGAAATAGTGAAGCATGTTAGAGCTTGGTGTTTCGGAGTTTTGGCTCCCGGGAAACCCAGGTGCGAGACCTCCTGTCGTCGCACATCCCAAAATCCCGATGGATAAATTCTCGAAATAGTGGAGCATGTTAGAGTTTGGTGTTTCAGAGTATCGGCTCCCGGGAAACCCAAGTGCAAGACCTCCTGTCGTTGCACATCCCGAAATCCCGATGGAGGAAACCCTGAAATAGTGAAGCAGGTTAGAGCTCGGTGTTTCGAAGTTTCAGCTCTCAGGAAACCCAGGTGCAAGACCTCCTGTCATCGCACATCCTGAAATCCCGATGGAGTAAACCCCGAAAGGTGGAGTGCCATGTTTTTAAATCCGTGGAAATTTTTTTGTTATGAAAAACTATTGGTCCCCTTCGGATTTCGGCACTTCGAGAGAAAAGAGAGCAGGGGATCGCATGTAGCGCAATTTCCTGAATCACAAAATTTGGAAGTACCTCTCCGGTAAGGCCTGTGGTCATGACCCACGTTCACGTGGGTAAGGATAAGGGATGGTAGGAACTGCATCAGGCCCCATAGGAATTTGGGGAATTCCGTTCCTCAGTGAAAAGAATGAAAAACCCAAAAATTCTTAGTTCCCGTAGTGAATCTGTTACAACAAAAGTAAAATTCTACATCAACTCAATCCACTTGCATGCCTCTGATTCAATTTTTCCTATCTGGTTATGAATTGTAAAGATTGGTTATCGCTATACAAGACAAATTCCTTTGGAACAAGGTAGTGCCTCCATTTCTTCAAGGCTTGAATTATGGCATAAAATTCTTTATCATATGTGGAGTACTTTCTCTTAGTCTCTTTCAGCTTCTCACTTAAATATGCAACTGGTTTATTATCCTAGCTCAAGACTACCCCAATTGCAACTCCACTTGCATCACATCTCACTTGGAGTGTCTTTCCAAAATTTGGTAAGACCAGAATTGGTCATTCTGTTATCTTCTCCTTCAGTATATCGAAGCTCCTCTCAGCCTCCTATGTCCATTTAAAAGACTTCTGCCTCTTCTTCACTGTATCCATCATAGGTGCACAAATTCCACTGAAATTTATGATGAACTTCCTATAGAAAATTTTTAATCCATGGAATATTATCACTTCAAACATACTCCTTGGTGATGGCCATTCTTTGATTTCTTTCACTCTCTGGATCCATCTTCAATTCATTTGAAGAGATCACAAAACCCAAGTAAATGAGCTCTGTCTTCATAAAAGAGGACTTCCTTAGATTTATAAACAACTTCTCCTGATGTAGTCTCCTCATCACTAATGTCAGATGTCTCAAATGCCTCTCTTTAGTCTTGATAAAGACCAATATATCATCCAGATATAAAATCACAAACTTACCAATGAAATCCTTCAATACTTCATTCATCAATCTCATAAAAGTACTTGGGGAATTTTTTAAGCCAAACGACATAACAAGCCACTCATACAACCCTTTATTTGTTTTAAAGGTTGTTTTCCACTCATCACCTTCTCCCATCCTTATCTGGTGATATCCACTTTTCAAATCTATCTTAGAAAATAAATTTGCTCCGCTTAAACAATCCATTAAGTCATCCATTCTTGGCAAAGGAAATCTATACATGATGGTGATCTTGTTAATGGCCCTTGAGACTATACACATTCTCCATCCTCCATCCTTGTTTGGAATCAACACAGTTGGTACTACGCATGGAATCAAGATTTCTCTGACCAAACCCTTGTCTAACAATTCTTGGACTTGGTTCTTTACCTCCTCATTCTCTTGAGGTGTCAATCTGTATGCTTCTTTTTTTGGCAGACTTTCTCCTGGTATCGAATCAATATGATGGTTGATACTTCTGATGGGTGGAAATGAGTTAGGCAACTTGTCCACTACTATGTCAGCAAAATTATCCAACAACTCCCGAAATTCTTCAGGCAAATCATCCATCGAAGTATTTGTAAGGACAACTCTTTGTTTCCTCACCACAACAAACTGCATCTCCTTTTCCTTCTTGACTTCTCTCATGAGTTCCTTCCCACTCATGAGAAGTATGCTTGTGTTGGCTTCTTCTTTTACTTTCTTCTCCTCTATTGGCAGCAACATGTGTGTCCTACCATTCTTCTCCAAGGTGTAAGTATTTTTTCTCCCATCATGAATGATATTTATGTCAAACTACCATGGTCTTCCCTACAAAACGTGACATACATCCATGGGAATCACATCACACAGAATTTCATCTCTATATCCTCCTATCTTAAATTCAATGAGGCATTGTTTAGTGACCATTACCTGGTGTCCTTTCTTCAACCATGAGACTTTATATGGTTTTGGATGTGCAGTTATCTCCAGCTCCAATTTCTCCACCATCTCTGCGGATACTAAGTTGTCAGTGCTCCCACTGTCAATTATCACCTTGCATACTTTGTCTTTAGTCTTGCAAGTTGTCCTGAATAGACTGTTCCTTTGCACTGGCCTTTCAATTTCTGACTCTGGTTTTATGAGAACCTTCCTCAACATTAGGGATGTTCCATCCTCTACACCTTCTTCTTCAACATTCCTTTTTTGTGCTTATTAAATGTGAGCTTCACCTCCTCCTTCTTTATTTCTCTCGGGACATTCCCAAGACATGTGTCCTGTCTTTCCACAGGCATAACACCTTACTTCTCCTCCTCTGCTTCTTCCTCTTCCTCTAGAATAACTTCTTCCACCACCTTGTCTTCCTCGGGAACTTCCTCCTGTTTCTGAGTGACTGTGTGGTTTCTTTGTCTCGCCTTTGGATTTTTGTGCCTTATCATTGGAAACTCCCTTTTCTTTGCTTGGGCTTCTACCTCTGTTCCGTTGACTCTGCTTCCTTTCCAACTTCTCCTCTGCCTTCAGAGAAATCTGATAAGCATCCTCTACTATCCTTACTGACATCATGTTGACCTCATCCTGGATTTCATATCTCAAGCCATTTATATATATGGAAACCTTTTCCTCATCTTTCTCTCATTGTCCAGTCCTGATATTCAGCTTGTAGAACTCCTTCGTGTACTCTTTCACTGTCATACCCTTCTGCCTCATGTTTTGCAACTTTCTGAACAAATTTATCTGATAATCTTTGGGCATGAATTTATCCTTCAGCTTGGCTACCATTCTGTCCCAATTCTTTATCTTTTGTTTTCCTTTGCTTCTCCTCTCAGCCTGCAGTTCATCCCACCACAGTGTTGCATGTCCTTTCAATCTGGTGATATCATGTCTCACCTTCTTCTCCTCATCGACATCTTCATAGTCAAAATATTTGTCCATGGATCTTATCCAATTCACCAGCTCTTCAGCATCCAAATTGCCTTCATAAATTGGGATGTCTACCTTTTCTCTAGATCCCAATTTAACAACTGCTCTCAATAAGCGTTCTTAGGAAAAAAAATCCCCCGCGGCTTCTTCAACTTCTATTTCTTCACTTTCTACCTCACTGACGTCCCCAGCGTCAGGTGCTCTCCTCTGCGTTGCCTCCATCACCTCTAATATTTCATGAAGCTCTCTCATTTCTCTTTCTACAATGCGATTGGCTAAAGGTGACTCCACACGTCTCCTTGGTGGCATTGTGATGATTGTTCCTCACTCATAGAGTACAACTTCAAGATCTCTTTTGCTACCCGAAACAATTTCAGTCTCTAATACCACTTGATGGTATTAGAGTATCTCCTTTATGTCCTTCGCCTGAAATCTACAGACGAAATCAGGCTCTGATACCACTTGATGCAGACCCCCCTTCTCTCCTAAATATTTTGCAACCTCTCGGTCAAGGATCTTAATATCTTGAGTTGGATTAGCTCTTTCGGACCTTCAATGGCCTTGGAACGCTTTACACATGTCCCTTTTTCTCTTTATCTGTAGGTCCTATGGAACCCACGGCCCCTTCATTAGTTATTTTACAAACTCTGAGTTTCTGGGTGCTAGATCCTTTTCACCCGTCCCCCTCCTTCACGCGACCTCAGGATATGGTCTGGGGCTAAGCCTCCTAGTGCTTCGCAACTTCGGGTTTTGGCTTCCTTGCGTGTAGATGGTCTCTTTCTACGTGAACTCCGAACTGGCAGAGTTACTCAGAACCAGATCTACAGTTCACGCCCCCCTCCAACAACCAACGATGGTGATCTCTTTGCGCTTTGTGACTTCAGGTTTCGGGATTCTTGACTCCTCGATACTCCAAATCTTCTGATCCACGAATCCTCGAAAGAACCCACGACTAACAACCGCATAACTTTTCCCAGATCCAACGGCCTGGGATGATCTCACTTCCTCTAAACAGATCTTTGGTCCAGATGAACTTCAGGTTCAGTAACTTCAGAAGATTTGATTCCCTCGCAAACAAAAACCGTCCAACATGTGAATTCTGAAGGATTTCGAGGTGTAACCTCCCCGCGCCTTTTTGAGACCTAATGGTTGTTCGTGGTCCCGCTTCCTTCTGAAGGGATCTCAACCGTCACTTCGCAACTTTCAACATATTTCTCACTTCTTGTTGATTCTTGGTCACTATCTCTCCTGAGATTGATTCCGACGCACTCCTTGTGAACTCGAAATCCCTGACGAAATCCGGACTTAGTGATTTCTTCAAAAGAAATCTCTTTACGCACTCCTTGCACTTTGTAGTCTCGTTCTCAACACTTAGTTGGTTCTTGGCCCTGTGCACTCCTTACAACACTCAGCCTAAGCTTCACATTATCTCTTCCGAGCTTCACTTCTCAAACTCTTTGACTCCTCAGAGGGCTACTTTGACACTTAGTCGAACTTTGAATCTGTGTACTCCTTGGAGCAGATTCTTACGCAAGACTCGCTTCTTGCAGGCGAATGTGCACGCCTTGCAGTAGTCCCTTAGCACTCCTTGCAAATGGAAAGCTCACGCTATCTCTTCTGAGATTATGAGTTGAAACAAACTCTGTCACTCCTTGCGGCAGAACCTCACGTAAGACTTAGGTTCTTGCAGTGCCAATGCACACCTTGCAGCAGTCCCTTTGCACTCCTTGCAAATGGAAGTTTCACGCTATCTCTTTTGAGCTTCTGAGTAGAACCAGACTCTGTCAACGCACTCCTTGCGGACTGTATGCACACCTTGCATGAACTCAATGAAGAGAAACAATTGAAACTTATCCAAACACTTCACAGTTTCATATACTCAAAAACATAACTCATTCATTCATGAAGCAAAATAACAGGGAATTGTAAACAGTAGAAACACCATGCATTGGATCAACTTTCCTCCATTATATTCATTCAACTAAAAATGGATACATCTATGATAAAACAAGAACTAAAAACTCAGCAACAACTAAATCACAGCAATCTCCTACTAACTTGCAGCAGTCTTATTCAGGCATACAAAACCTCTATTTATTTCAGAGGGTTCTTAGGGTTCCCCCCCCCCAGACTACTCGTATACTCAAGAAAAAAATTAACTGCTACTTAATTTCCGTTACATTAAAGACTAGGAGTGAAACTCCCAGATCATTCATGATCATTCAACTCCCAAGCGTTTGATCTTCTTGAGTTTCTGATCATTTCAAAAAAAAAAAATTGCAGGGATTGCCAGCGATTAAGATTCCGAAATGATTCAATGGCACGCCAATGCACTGAGTTGCCTCTCCATGTGTGCTTGCTAACAATTCTCATGCATCATTCATACCTTCTCTTTGGAACTCTAGGTCGTGAAGATCTCTTGGGAGGAGACACTTTTGGCTTGTTTTCATCTTTCAAGCCTTTTTCTAGTATCTTTATCCACATAGGAAACTCCCTGGCTACTACTTGATATTCCTCATGATCTTCAATCACTTCATCTGATTGATCATGTTTTATGTCATCGCTTATGACGTCTTTACTTTGTTTTTCTTCTTCTTTATCACTAGCTTTTGGCACATCTGGGTGCACTTCAATACCAAGAATGTTGGATGTCATTTTATAGCCAAATTCATAAAAAATAACATCCCTACAAAGTATGGTTCTCCTTTCACTAGGAATAAAAATTCTATATCCCTTATGCTCATCACCATACCCAAGAAATACCCCTATTTTGCTCGTAGGTTCAAGTTTTGTTCACGTATATGAAGGTATATAAGTATATGTTGGAGAATCAAACACTTTGAAATAATCAACAAAAGGATTTACTCCAGAAAATGTTTCCTCGGATGTAACTTCCCTCAATGACTTATGAGGACACTTGTTCAATGTGTGCATGCTTCTTCCCAAAGGAACTGTGGCATACCAAACTACTCCAACATGCACTGCGCAATTTCAACAATGCTCATTTTGTTTGTTTCTACTAGTCCATTTTCTTTAGGATTATAGGGAATACAATACTCCCTCATGATCCCATACCACTTACAAAAAGAAATAAATTCATGAGACTTGTACTCTCCCCCATTGTCACTCCTTAATATCTTGATGCTACGACCTGTTTGATTTTCTACTAAGGATTTAAATTCACAAAATTTATTAAACACCTCACTTTTAGGCTTCATGAAATAAATCCAATACTTCCTTGTAGCATCATCAATAAAGGTAACAAAGTAAAAGTAGCGAGAAATAGGAGTACTCATCAGTGCACACACATCAGAATGAATAAGGTCTAATACTTCCTCACAATTTTCTCATCATTTTTGAATAAATTATCTCTATGATGCTTTCCCATGGCACAAGCATCACATACACCTCCTCTAGTAACATTAAATTATGGCATACCTCTTCTGAAGAACATCCTCCACTACATGCTCGAAGACTCAAACGAGGATTTCAGCTTGTGTACAACCAAAGATGATCTCAAATTAATTGAGATAATCATTTGAGTCCTTATATCCATATTACTTCACTTGGATTGGTCATTGGTATCTGTCGGTTTTGGTTCCTTCCCATCAACTATGGAGAAGACATCACATTCAGTCACGATGATTTCCTTAAAGTATTTCCAATAGGAATAATTGAATGTGCCTTCTAATTTTTCAGAATCGCTTAGTTTAAAGTTGTCCATTTCAGAAAATGGAAGACAACATCTATAAAAACTTGTGATTTGATCACACATTAAACCAGGCTTACAATTAAATACCCACGTAATCAGAAGGAAAAGCAATTATTGGCTTACTTTTCACACTCACTGCCTCCTTGAAGACACATTGGCTCTCTAAGCTTGGCAGGTCGTCTCCTACTAGCTTGCTGGCAGCATCTTCAATCAGAGAGGTAACACGCCCTTCATGCAGGTCRGACAAGCAGGTCACACCTACACACAGATTGTCAATGCACACCAGTCTCRTATTCTTTTACGCTCAGTCACATGATGGCTTTCCCATAGAGAAATCGCTATCCCCGAGCTTCGATACCATGACAGAGCGATAATAATCGATCACTCTTTTTATATATCAATCGAATCCAAATTAAAGTTTGGAGATTATTTTAAAAAAAAAATTAACTAGAAAGTTGTGTATAGTTAGTATTGATAGCCCACAAGCCACTATCAGAAGGAACTTGTGACTTGGCAAGGGTTAAGACATCTGGAAACATTTCTATATGGGGTTCCAAATCAAGGGGATGCTTAATCATTCATTATGTATAGACTCTACCCCTTCTAGTTTTGAACCTATGATCTCTAAGGAGGAAACATGTGTTCTTAACCATTAGACCCACTCAAACTACACTAAAGATACTAAATTACAGATACTTGAATGAGTTCATAAAATATATGAAATTGGGATTGATTAACTCACTCTTTTAAACATGCAATAAGCATAACATCAACTATACATTGTATAATAGATGTTAGATGTGGGATAAAGATAATAAAATACAAATATGTGGGATAAACATAACAAAATATAGATTGATCCACATAGATAAAGTATAAGCACACATGGTAACAATCTTCTTTTAAATGTCAATACGTTTTTATAAATGGTAACAACTATTTGAGTGTGAAAGTCTACGGAAAATAAATTAAGTATTGGTTTAAAAAAGAAAAATAATAATATTGATGACTATAGTGATGATGATGATTAATGTTCACTGAGATCGAATTTGGTCCATTATACCTTAAGAAGGTAAGAGATTACTTGGATTTGTTTAGGGTTGAGAAGCGTTCCAAGATCGCCATAATTTTGATTAGTTAGAAAATCTAGAAGTTTGGTAGCGTGATAAATATTTTGAAATTGAGATCTAATCTAGGTATATGTTAGAAATTTTAAGAGAAAATTATTTTCATCTTTAGCCATTTCAGTGTCATAAATATGACAAATTCTCTCATCCCACGGTGTTTTGGAAACTGTCCAATGCCCAATTTCACTATGGAGCTCGTGAGAATTTGTTCTTATTTAGCAATGTTGATTTTCATGTTATACTAGTCAAAACAGAGATACTATTAATATTTTAGATTAGGGTTGATCACCTTCTTATAATATCTTAATTTTCTACTTCCCTTTAACTCTTTATGGCACCACAATGTCTCCTTAAATTTAGATGTAATAATATTTTTAACATTACCCTTATTTTACAACATGATATGTTTCTTTATTCTCCAATAATTTAGTCAAAACTAAGCATCCTTATGTCATCCTTAGTTGAGTTGAAGATGATTCTAACTAAAGTTTAGAAAAAAAGAAAACATAATATACACTTCAACTCAAACTCATCAAACTCAATAAGAGAAAAAAAAATACACAACTTAATAAGAAAAAATTAATATACACAAATATTTAAAAATAAAATATCTCATTACAAAATTGAAAAGAAACTTCTTTACATGTCATGATCCAAGAGTGATGACTGATAGTACAACATTTACCTTTTGTTTCCACTATTAGTTATGACCTTAGAAAACTTTATATTCATACATAGGGTTGTGGTGGGATTTTCCATTACTCATAAGGATTGGGGGACAAATACATCTGACCTTGAACCTGAGTGTTTGGTCTCTTGCAAGCATTTGGTATTTGTTGAAGTTGGAGAGGATATCTTTCTCTTCATAAAAATGGTAAGGAAATTTGTACCGAAGATTTCTTATTAGGTAAATAATTTACCTACAACAAAGTTCAAGTTAACATTGAATTCAAATTAACATTGACTTTGATGTGTTGATGACACATTGCATCACCAAACTTTTAGGTTGCGTTCCTCTTTAATCTATGATTAAAACCTAAGTTAAAGAGGTTTGGGAGCCACCAAATTCAATCTAGGACATTACTCATAATCTACCAAAAGGTTTCCTAATCTACCCAAAGGTTTATTTTTAGTGTCCTTTAAGGATGAAATGGTATTTTCGAGAGATTATTTATTGGCACCCATGGATTTACCATGGAACATCGGTGGTATTTTTTCCTTGGAGGAGGGAATTTACATGGAAGGATGCATAATTATAAGATATCTTCCATACTGATGAGCTCTTTCTTCCATTATCCTATCAAGTTAATTGACCCTGGGACTCAATAGTGATGCCTTTTACGTTAATTTGTCTAAAGACTTAAAAAAGTTTGTTTAGATCAGGGTTAGGGACAAGTTGATGCATTCACATGTTAGGTATGTTGAAATGCCTGGTGTCAAAAAATTAACCATAGAATAAGGTATTTCCCATTAATGGTGGAATTTGATGCCCAACTTTCTCCATCTAATAGTAATGACCTTGACCTTAGAACCAAGGTCATTGTGCCTTGACATAGGGTGTAATAAATGATAGATGGGGCCATGTTGTTCAAACTTCCTCCTTATATTATGAATCCACTCCTCCACCAACCAATGGGGATGTAGGCTCAAGATCCTTAAATCTATATCCTTTGAAGCTGGTTATTTCTATTGCAATGAAGAAAGAATTTGCCTCTTCCCATACCTTTCTACCTATAGGTGGTATTTACAGGGATAGATCCTCTCCTCCTTTTATGAAGACATAGAATGATGAATCTATTGAGGAATACCATAACAAGCCTTGGAAACTTGGGATGAATTATTTCATGTGGCATCCCAAGATAAAAAAAAAAAAATCTTTGGTGCATTAAATGATATTAATGCACAAGAGGATATGGAGTATCAAACTTATGAATTGTTGGGTTAATCTTGACTCGGTCATAAAGTAGTCAGGATAACCTTGATATAAAAAATTATGGGTTTATTGTTTACCATTTATAGGCTCATGGTATTGGGTAACCCATGGTATTTTTTCATGGTATTTCATATGATGAGGCATATTTAATGGCTTGGAATATTGTAATATGCCTCATGGAATAGGACTCATGAGTTGGCCTATTGACCTATATAGGCCTAGATGCTAGTGTAGTCCTAGAGTGCATAGTGTAGACCTAATTTGGTCTAGTGAGCCAAGTATGAAGGAGATCACTATTGGAAACTCTTGTTGAAAGCACAAAGACTTTGTAATGTATTGTAACCATTTAGTTGTTGAATAATACATTGAGTGTGATTTAGAGTGTGGGGGTTTACAAAAGGGTTTTCCCCAGGAAATCATTGTCTAATGGTTGTATTTTTATGTGTTGTTTATTATTTCAACCGTGTTTATTTAATTTCTTCACATTCCTCTCTCATTGATTAGTGTAGGAACACAGGGGCTTCACCTTATTAACCAATATCTTATCACATTCATTCGTAAAGGGGGTTTTAAAATTGTGAAAAATAGAGTCAATATATTGTAGGTATTGGGAGGGAGGTGATGTCGAGCATGGGGGTGTTTATAGGTATTGGGGTGTATAAAAAGGGGTATTTGTTAAAAGTAGGGGATATCTAGTAAAAATGGGGTTTTTCTATTGGAAAGATGTATTGGGAGGAGGGTTCAACAAAGGGATTTTGGGAGGTATTTATCAATATCTAGTGAAATTAGAGGTATTCTTCAATACCCCACGAATGCACAGGTTATGTCACATGTTCATTAAGTGGAGACCATGTGTGTAGGAAGCATATTTTGTACCCCTACTTCCTTTCATTTGGTATTAAATCCTGATCACCTTGGATCCAAGTTGTTAGGGACAATTTTTTTTTATCTAATCTTGGTTTGATTCAGAGCTTGTGCATAATGAAAACTTCTTGCAATAAAATGAACAGCACAACAAGACTTGAAATGGAGAGTGATATTGAAGCATGTGTATTTTTCCTATAACATCCATGGAGAAACATGGATTTGTTGGTTTTGCGTAATAAGCATAAATTGGGTTCCACATTATGGAAAGAAGGGATAGCACTTGAACGTGGTGAACTTGGTGGACCTAAATATGGGTCAAGTCACGTGAAGATGTGACCATTGGATGAAGAAAAAGAATAATGATGCAAATTTCATGTGTAGTAATGAATCATGGATTTTTTGAGCCAATGTAAATGACATATCATATATTTTAGCATACATGACCTATATATATAGATAGATAGATATGGTTGCACAAAAACAAAAGTGATGGTTCATGGGTCTATGAATCATGGTGAATGACACATGGAAACATATTAGACAAATTAATGTGAAGCACTAGTATAAACACAATAGGATAGTGGAAGAGGAAGTATGTGCATGAAGAAGTACTCGGTTATGGATTTGGATTTTATCACATATGTAAATGGGCATATGGTTGTAAGACCTATGTAGGCATGCATAGCCCTGGTTTGATGGTACACTAGTGTAAATTCTAGATGTAGACCTAGGTTATAAGGGGCATGTTGCATTTATAGAAAATTGGTTAATAAACTTGAGGGGGATAGATGGTTATCCCAAGTCAAGTTCAAAGGGGGGAATGTTGGGTTAATCTTGACTCAGTCATAAAATAGTCAAGATAACCTTGATATCAACAATGATGGGTTCATTTTTCACTGATTCGGGTGGATATCAGTGGACACCCATCTCTTCCACTGACTCGGAATGGTTCCCCATCTTAGTAATTTTTTTCTACAATTTTTTCAGGTCTCAAACTTCCATCATGTTTTTGAAACCCTAAATAATGTTTTTTGTCCCTACATTGGATTAGGGTTTCCATGAAATCCCTAATCCTTGATCGAAATTTTTCTTCTCATCTATATCTTTCCAATGAGCTATTGTGTGCCCCAAACTAAGTTTTTATGCAAAAGTTGCAGCCTCAGGAAGTTGATGTATCAACTAGACTCCTCAGGGTCCACATTCCTTTTGCCACTTCATCTACTAGGGATATGGTTTGGGATATTTAGGGTTTTTTCCTCTTAGGGTTTAGTACTTTATGTTAAAAGGCCATTTCAACATGTTGTAATTTTCTTTTTGCAAATGAGCGTAGTCGACACCTCTATCTTCAGAGATAAGCTACCACCATGTATCACTTTGAATTTCACTGCCTTTTCCTATTTCATTTATTAATAGAATTTGGTTATCATTGTGTTATTATTCTATGTACAATATTTCTATGTGTGTGTGTGTCCATTCATATTCATGCCTTTCATTTTATTCTCTATACAATCCAAATCATTTATGGTAGATGGGCCCATGGTATTGGGTAAACCATGGTATTTCATATGATGATGTCCATTTAATCTCTTGGAATACTCCATTGTAATATGCCTCATGGAATAGCCCTCAAGAGTTGTTTTATTGTCTCATATAGGCCTGGGTGGCTATTGTAGTTCTCGAGTGCATAATGTAGGCCTGACTTGGTCTAGAAAACCAAACAAGAAGGAGCTCATTGTTGAACACTCTTGTTGAAAGCAAAGAGACTTTGTAACATATTGTAACCATTTAGTTGTTGAATAATACATTGAGTGTGCTTTAAAGTGTGGGGATTTTCTCTCGGAAGTGTTTTCCTCGGGAAATTGTTGTCCAATGGTTGTATGTTTCTATGTTTTTTATTAGTAAAATTGTGTTTATTTAATTTATGCACATTCTTCTCTCATTGATTAGTGTAGGAAGCATACTCCGCACCTCTACTTCCTTTAATGAATTATTATGAAAGTGACTTCATGGAATATTTTGGGTCCATTAACTCTATAGAAAAACCATGGTTAAGATTATGATAAATTTGGTTTTGAAACATACATTTTTTATCTATGAGAAGTTACAACTACTAGATAGCTAACAACTATGCATTTTGTTTGGTCACACACTAGTGTGTCTATTTCTAAAAAAATGTAGAGGGTCAATAAGGAGTGGAAATGCTTATTTTTCAATCCCTAATGGAGATCATGATAAGTATGGGTACCTACTCAACCTAGTTCTTTCTATAGATTTATGATGACCATAGCATTATACTTGAAAATGATTATGCTCCAAATGATTCTCTAAAACATGTACCCTTTTGGAGGTGGATATATAACAATCTTTATATAAAGGCTCACTGGTTAATTTTTGGGAACTTCAATATGGTTGTATCAATAAAAGAAAAATATGATGCTCTATACATTGGTATTCCAGAAGGAGAAAATGTAGCCTAAAATGGCCTAAAGGCTAATCTTGGCATGTATTACTTGGACAAATCTTAAAGTGGGGACTAGTTAATCTTGTCATGTATTACTAGTTAAAGTATGGACTATGCATCCTTGTGGTTTACATGGTCAAAATTTCAGAAGAGTACCAAAAGAGTTTTGAAAACACTTGATAGATATATATTGTTTGAGAAAAATACTCCTAACTTTAGCTATCATGAAGGAAGTTCTTTCTAGGTGGTTAGTGAGGCCATTTTATTATATCACCAAACCGATCACTTTCTCATTTTTTAATTGAGTTGGTAAGGCATGTATTCATGCAATGTGTGTTTTCTCTTTAATGTATCACATTTAGAGTAACTATTTTTTTCTTTGGAGAAGTTATTTTTCCTCCCCTTCTTGTACTTCTTGTACTTATGAATTAAAATAAGTTTCCTCCCCTTCTTGTACTTCTTGTACTTATGAATTAAAATAAGGAAGATGGTAACTTGCCAATACCCCATGTATTTCCTCCTTCTTTGGTTTTCCAAATAAAAAGAAGTGTTAATTTCCAACCACAATAACCATTAATAACCTCATAACACTCAATGAAAACAAATTGTGCAAATAACTAAGGTATGTAAAGACAATATGATTCTCCTAAGAACCATAGGGGTGAGGGATGGATTCAATGATGAGGATACACCATTAATAGAGTCATTACCCTCCTTAAAGAATATGGAAGGAAAATTGTTAATATATGATATAAAATGCATAAAGATGCAAATCTTCCCAATATGATGAAGTGTGTGCTCTAAGTCGATTGTTCTCGACTTAGATATTTTATCAAAGTTAATGAAAATAGAAGGAACGAGGAAGATTAGGGGACGAACTTTGGTCCAAGCTCCATTGCATTCGGGTAAAAGATTAACCATGAAGGTTATTTTCAAAGACTTGGCGACCGAGTAATCTGTTGAGAAAATAGTGATCATCAAATCAAATCAATTAACCAAGGTTACAAGTAATGAATTTGGTCCCTAAGAAAATAGATTTTTTATATGTATGTGAGGCAATTGTATATATAATATATCTATGCATATATTAAGGCTTGTCATGGATATATGAGTGATTTTGTATGCAAATCTATGTGTCACACACCCAACCTCCTAAGTATCTTTTAGGAGATGGGGTATCATATTTTTTTTTTGCTTCTTCTAGGAATCTTAAATCTTCTCTATCACAACTCCATCGTCGTCTACTCGTCAAGAGTTTTCCAACAACGGTAATTTTGCTCAGAACTGAGCATTGGAACAAGAGTTACTACCTTCTGACGTTCTTGGGTTTACATAGTCAACATCTATCTTATTTCCACGTGGAATCCATGTGACATCTCAGTGTCCATGCCAAATGACGTGGCGACACCCTCGTCCTGACAGGGCACTAGCCTAAATGACCACGGTGGGACTTCAGTCCACGCAGGCCTACAACCACCATCACTCAGACCTTCTTCCAGCACACTCTTTGCATCCCACCGATGAGTATGGTATTGAGGAATATTCCTTCTTGATACCTTCCATTTGGATTTTGAGAAATTCACGCAGCCTCATTACCATGAACCTAAGGTATCGAGGAATATTCCCCCTCCCCTCAATGAACGGTCTCGATGCATGCAAGACCTCCCGACCTACGGTTAGGATTCATTCGGCGCCTAAGGTTTATCTGTCCTACTGGACACCACTCAAATCGTCAACCAATTGAAGATTGGCATGTGTCATCACATGGATGCTCTTAGTCTACATCCACTCGTCCTTTTCTCTCGATTTGCTAGGTGGGACCCACGATAATCAATGGTTGAGATTGAGTTTTGTATAACAACTAGGTCATTATTGCCACAATACACATATCTCTTGATGTGACATATGGCTCAGTATCCACTTGACACATGTATACATCTCATCTCACCATGTCACCAAAGGGAGCTTAATCTCGCTCAGCCAGAGAATGACACATGTCCCTCTCCTATGAACCGATTTAAAARTCTTAAATAATATTTCTTAGAACACCACTCTTTGGTATCCAATTACTTAATCCTTATTAGGAATAATTAATATTCACTAATTATTTACCCTTCTAAACATATTTTCACTTAGCCAAATAATTGATCTCGATTATTTTCGGCACAAAATGAGAGCAGAGATATAATAAAGAAATGTACAAAGATATCTCGGATATCCAATAATATAACAGAAATGTATCAAAGATGCAACCATAAACACAAAGATACAGTAATACACAATTTTCTATTAATGAGCGAAAATGTACAAAGACTATAAAAATACAGAGTGAAAGACTCGCTAGAATGGTGTTAGCTTATCTCTGAGAAAAGATGTGATGGCTACTCGCATTCACAAGAAGATGATTTAAAATTAGGCTACAAAGGCCTTTTTATCATAAAGAAAATCCAAAACCCTAACCCCGGAAGATGAAAAGCCAACAGTTTTGTGGACCCCTTTTGGGTAGTTTGGTGTATCAACTTCCTGGGGGCGTAACTTTGGTATACGATCTCCGTTTGGGGCACACGATAGCTATTTGGAAAGGTATCATAGAGGAGATTCATTTTGGGGCTTCAATGAGAGCCTTTGGATATCATTGAGAAGCTCGATCCAGAAAAAAAACTTCATTTAGGCCCTCAAAATGGCCTCGGAAGTTAAAAACTGCTAAAAATAGTAAATTACCAAAATTGCCAGAAAATTGTTTTGAGCCAGTTGGAAAAGGTGGGTGGCCACCGATATTCACCTAGATCAATCCTCCCTCCTTAGGAAGCAATTGTCTCCATTGCGTTGAGTGCCCAAGGGAGAGGGAAAAGCGTTTGTTGAATCTGCATCTTGATGAGTTGCTTGCTTTGTTGGAGAAGTTGCGTTGCTTAGCTTGTTGAAGGTTGTCACGAACCTGTGGCTAGAAAGGTTAGACCTTTTTAACCAGTCTAGCTACATGATATTCCTGTGTGCAAAAGGAATCTTTGTGCTTTGTTGCATTCTTTTCAACTTGCTTCTATTGGATAGAAGGTGCTTGGGACGAGGCTACAGTGGTTGCAGTATCCTTCTCTTCACCTTTTGAACAGATTGTGAATAAGCTGAATTTTGTAGTATGAGATACTACCTTGCAGCATTTTTTAGGTGGGAAATTAGTTGGAACTACCTCTGGTATCCTGTAGAGATGACCCCCCAGAGTAACAATGACACTATGGGATCGAGACTCATAGATAGCATGGAACTTCCACATATATGATTGGCCCAAGAGAACATCACATACATACAGCAGGGAAACATCACATAATACCTCATCCTTGAAGGGTTGGATGTCGTATGACAATCGACATTGTTGGTTGACACGAAGATCTCGTCCCTGGCGAAGCCACCCAATGTTGTATGGTTGTGGGTGTGGTGTTGTCAACAATCCCAACTGTTTGACGACCTCTGCTGAGATGAGGTTCTTATGGCTTTCTCTATCAACAATAAAATGTAGCGGGGTCCCCTTCACCCACATCTGTGAATGAAAAAGGCACTCCCCCTCTTCAGGATCTGTGGATTCTTCTGGTTGAATTGCTATGGTCACGACAATAGCAGTGGGGTTTGCATCGATGATCTGTCTTCTGTTAGTATTTTCTGAATCAGATTATGAATCAGGGTTCGACTCCTTGTCTTTGATTTTGGCCACCAATGACTATTTTGAGTGACATTCATTGGTGTTGTGCCAGGGGCTTTTTTGGAAATCGCACCATTTTCCGGTGTCCTTCGTCTTTCGGTGACACTTCTTTTCCTGTGGCTTGGATTGGTTTTCGGGAGACTGTTTGTTAGGGATGTATTTATCATAATTTGGTTGTTGCGGATTTGCAGACTCGAACTCCCATTTGTTATGGTGCTTAAATTTCTGCTCGATTTTAACAACATATCAATAAGCAACACAGAGTGATGAGATGTCCAAAAAATCCATTTCAGTTTGGATGTATCTATGTAGAGCCCCACGGTATTTCATAACCAAATGTCATTTGGAGTCTTTGATACCTAGCTTGGTGTGTAAGGTATGGAAGGTATTGGTGAACTCTGGCACTACTTGGCCCCTCTATTGCCATAGTGTGGTCCATCTCATGTATTGGTCCTCATAATTTCCAACAGGGTAATATTGTTCCTTGACCGCATCCACAAAAAAATACCAAGTGGGCTCGGCCCCATATATTCTAGATTCCTCCGTGGAAATTTGTTCCCAGTAAGTTTCCCACCAATTTTTGACATGGGGGAGAGCCTTAAGGAGTGCGAAGGTGATCTTTTCCCCGTCCAAAAAATGGTGAATAGAGAAATAACCTTCTAGCATATTTAACCATTTGTCTAGGGAATATCCATCTATCTGACCTTCAAATACGGGAATATCAAAATTAACCTATACCTTGAAAGGCGAGGTGCCTCTAAAGTGGCCCCTTGATGAAGACACTCCTGTTGTTATTGGCAGGCGTTGAAGGATGTGGGAAAAATTATCCATCATTTCGTCCCTCTGTCACGTGAGAGCTTGTTCAAGCAACATATTAATAGAATCTTATGCTCCATTGTTTTTCTTTTCTTCTGCCATGGAGGGTTTCTTGGGCGTGCAAGAGAGATTGCACTCAAGAGAGAGAAGCTCGAGACCCAACTTTCTATACTTGGACCTCATTAGGGACATGCACTGAAAAATGATCAAGAGCAGCCTGCTCTGATACCACTGATCCGGATTATTTTCGGCATGAAATGAGAGCGGAGATATAATAAAGAAATGTACAGAGATATATCAGATATCCAATAATATAACAAAAATGTATCAGAGATGCAACCATAAACACAAAGATACAGTAATACACAATTTTCAATTAATGAGCAAAAATGTACGAAGACTGTAAAAATACAGAGTGAAAGACTCGCTAGAATGGTGGCAACTTATCTCTGAGAAGAGATGTGACGGATACTCGCATTCACAAGAAGATGATTTTACAATGAGGCTCCAAAGTCCTTTTTATAATAAATAAAATCCAAAACCCTAACCCCGGAAGATGAAAATCCAACAGTTTTGTGGAGCCTGTTTTGGGTAGTTTCGTGTATCAACTTCCTAGGGGCGTAACTTTGGCATATGATCTTCGTTTAAGGCGCACGATAGCTCGTTGGAAAGGTATCGTTGAAGAGATTCATTTTGGGGGCTCAATCAGAGCCTTTGGCTATGATTGAGAATATCGATCCTGAAAAATCTTCATTTAGGCCCTCAAAATGGCCCCGGAAGTTAAAAACGACTAAAAATAGTAAATTACCAAAATTGCCAAAAAATTGTTTTGAGCCAGTTGGAAAAGGTGGGTGGCCACCGATATCCACCTGGATCAATAATTTACTTAATTACCATGTTGGAATGATTCTCCTTTAAGTTAGTTAATTATATCATAACCTAATTTATATCATGTTATGATATAACTAATTTTGATTGGAGAGTATTTAGGCTTATAATCCTTGGTTAACATAATAATCAAAGAACTTGGTTTATAAATTCTCCATGTATTCCTTCATGTAATTTAAAATAAATATATTAATATATGCATATTTATTTATTAATTAGTACAAAAGGATTAAATACATTCAATTTGATATTGATTACATATTACATCAATTTAAGTGATTTCCAATGTCATCGCTATTGAAACATGTGTGCCCCTCTCTTTACTCTGACCACCAATCACACAGGGAAAGGGTTTAATACTATTAAATTATTTATGTGTGGGACTTTTTTAAAACTCTCATCATCGCTTCGATGGATTCAGAATTTATCTGCATGCCCCCTTCCAAATACTCCGAAGAGTCAACTCTGAAAGTGTTTAGCACCTGAAAGGCTTTGAAACGTGTGCCCATTTATTATATATTAAATGTTATACCAACCTAGGTGATTATTTAATATAATAAATCATTTAAGTAATTAAACCTCCTTCATGTGCAATATTAAACATTTATGATCTTATAACATTATAATACTATTAAATATTTAAATCAACTCAGACTTGAAAGGTGTGTGTTCCTCCCAGCACTATGATCACCAATCACAAGTGACTGGGGTTT
>SNQJ01S0001074.1:141357-166718 GCA_010110895.2 Picea sitchensis
TAGCATGTTTCCTATAAAGTAATGGTATAATTCATCTCTTATAATAGTGGATGATATAACTACTAAGCCATATTTTTGTATGGAGGAAATCGAGATCTCCATAAATAATAGCCTGTATAATCGTGCCCAATGACTGAAGGAATTCACACAGAATAGTAATTAAATTTAATACAACACTGAGTGAATTTATCATCATTAATCGTATTATTTTTGTTTCTTCCATTACCCGCCATTGGCCCTTTGAGTTGTAGCAATGTCCTCGGACGAGTTTGTCATGGGTACATAATACGAGGCATAGATTGAGGTGCTAATGAGGCTTTTTTTATTTGCATTGCAAGAATGTTAAAAGAAATCAAAGAAAATGTGTGATATTTCAAACGAGTTCATGGTACTTCAAACAAAAATGTAAAGTGTCCAATGATTTGACTTGAGCAGCTACAAGAACAATAAAACATTTATCCAAGTTTTTGGATATATGATTAATAAGATAACCATATCGTAATAATATGAGGGAATAACAAGGGGTGACAGATGTGGGGGAGTCTCCATGATTTTACGGGGAACAAGATTGTGCACTATGCTTGGGGTCTAGGGAATGTGATAAACATTTTAGCCAAAACCTATTCATTATAGTGGGGGCTCAACATTGTTAGAAATTATGGAATTGAGATCTTGCTTGTTTTAATGGATTTAATGTTAATCATTCGGGAAATCCAAACAAACCCTAGAGGGCACCAACTTCAAGGAATTATAGCACAAATCAAGCAGATTTATCTCAATTTGATAAGGTTTCTCTCTTTTACATTAGGAGGGCATTGAATGAAGAGGCACATGCATGGGATAAATTTGCGACATCAATAAATCCAATAACAATTATGGAAAATGGGGAATATCATTATGCCACAATCCCCTAAACATCATTAGCGGGTGGTTAAATAACTTTATTATGGAAAATTGGTCATCAATTAAAGTACATTATGTGTGGCTTCCCCCAAGGTCACACAAGTCGAGCAGTTGGTGGATAGACAAAAAGAGCAAGCGAGTCTGCTCTCATTTATTGGGTATGTGTTATATTCTTTGCATGTGGAGAGGGGAGGGGGGTTGCATTGGATTTTGGGCGGTTTTCTCTGTTTTTAACGGTTTTATAATTTAATCCCCAATTAAGAGATTAGGGTTGTAATATAATCTAGGTTAATGCACTAGAGTTTTGGAAGTTGTGGAATACCTAAAATTGTGTATATATTATATTGTGAATGGTGAAATTAATGCAATGAAGAGTCGAGAGGTGTGGCACCAAGGAAGGTTGGTTTTCTCTCGGTTAAGGGTTTCCAACATAACTCTTTGTGTACTGTGTATATGCCATTGATTAATTTTTGTTTTGCTTAAGAGTGTGTATACTTTGTTTTCCTTCATAGGTTTAAAACTTACATGTGGTATCAGAGCTCATTTTTGGTTTCAGGGGGATGCCTTTGTTGCTAAGGGTTTGGCTCATTTTTTATAGATCAAGTTTATCTTGGGTCTGTGATAAACCTAGATTTAGTGGGAGCTTTGCAGTGGTGATTCATGTTTTCAAAGAGAATGGCAAGAAGTTCTAGAATCGATATTGACAAGTTCAACCATCAAATCTTTGAGTTGTGGAAGCTTAAGATGGAGCACCTTCTTGTAGAAAAAGAACAATGGATCGTTGTGGATCCTGGTACACAACCTACTAGTACGACAAAGGAAGATCGGGAGAAGCTGGAAAGAAGAGAAAGGAGTACGATTCAACTCTTCCTAGAAGATTTAGTGTTATTGAACATCTCGAGAGAATCTACAACCAAGGAACTATGGGAGAAGTTAAGGAATTTGTATTAGTCAAAGTCCCTGGTAAACAATTTGTTTCTTCAAAAGAGGTTGTATCATCCTAGGATGGAAGATGGAGATTTTGTGACAGAGCACCTAAATGCCTTCAATACTCTGGTAAGTCAACTTACCTCTATTGATATTAAGATTATGAAAGAAGATAAGTGTATTACCTTGTTATGTCCTTTGCCAAAATCTTGGGATAATCTGGTTGTAGCAATTGGTAGTACCATTAACTCTACATTGAAGTTTGAGGGTGTAGTTGTATCCTTATTATCGAAAGAGATGAGGAGGAAAAACATGGATAGTCAGAGCATGGATGCTTTGTTTGTAAGAGGTCATCCCCAAGATGGGAATTAAAATAATTCTTCGGGGGTAGGTCCAAATCTAAAGGTAGATCTAAATCTTCGAGAAAATTTTTGAGGAAATGTTGGAAATGTGGTAAATTTGGGCATTATAAGAAAGATTGTAGGTCTAAGAATGTTGATAAAGCAAAGAGATCTGATGATTCCTCTTCCACATAGGTGAAAACCTCCACAGAAGAAGGAGGTGATTTTTACATGCCATCTATAGGTACACATGTAGATCCTAGTGTATTGTTGATCTCTTTAGGTTCTTCATTTCATATGACTCCTCACGAGGAGTGGTTCTATGAATATGAAAAGTACGATGGTGGTGATGTCTTCCTAGGAGATGACTTGACAACAAAAATCATGGGAGGTGGAAGGGTTAAGTCGTTGTTGAAAGATGGAAGGATTAGAACTCTCATTTGGGTTTTTCACATTCCAAATCTAGCTAGGATCCTAATATATGTAAGTAAGATGGATGATGTAGGTGTGGATACTTTATTGGGAAAGGGCACTTGCAAGATGGTTCGAGGAGAAATGGTGTTGATGAGGGGAGTTTGGTGTGGAATTTTGTACAAGTTGTTGGGAAGAACTTATAATGATGGGTGTAATATTTCTATTGTTCCTTAGCAGAGAAATGAGAAAGACAATATCCGTACTATCCCTGGAGAAAAGACCATGCTATTGCATCAAAGGTTGGACATATTGGAGAGAAGGGCCTTCAAGCATTACATGGTATAGGTATGGTTGAAGGCATGTCTAATTGCAAATTAGATTTTGATTTCTATGAACATTGCAGATATGGTAAACAGAATCGAGTAAGATTGTTATCTATTGCTACAAGAACAAAGGGAATCTTAGAGTTGATACACATTGATTTGTTTGGACCTGTGCCTATTCCATCACTATGTAATTATTTGTATTGTGTTTCATTCATAGATTATTTATCAAGGAACACATGGATTTATTTTCTTAGGAATAAATCTGAGGTATTTGATGAATTTAAAGAGTTTAAGGCTCTGGTAGAAAATCAGATAGAGAAGAAAATAAAGGTACTAAGGATGGACAATGGTGGAGAATTCTGTGGAAATGAATTAGAGGAATTATGTAAGAAGTGTGGTATAGAAAGACAGGAGACTACTCCATAAACACCTCAGCATAATGGAGTTATAGAAAGGATGATTAATATGTTGATGGAAAAAGCAAGGAGCATGATCAACGATGTCGAGTTAGGACATAAAATCTAGGCAGAGGCACTGGGTATTGCATGTTACCTGGTCAATCGATTACCCTCATCAGTGTTGAATGAGAAAACTTTACACAAGGTATGGACTGGTAAGAAACCCTCTCTTACACATCTCAAGGTTTTTGGTTATGATATGTACACGTTCCAAAGGAAAACAAGAGTAAGTTGTATAAAAGAGATGAAAAGTGTATCTTTATTGGCTATAAAGATGGTTTGAAAGGTTATAAGATTTAGAACCCAAAAACTAAGAAGGTAGTGTATAGTTGAGATGTGGTATTTAGAGAAATCAAAGATGTTTTCAAATAGAAAGTCCCACCAAGGCAAGAAGAACCTGAGAAAATAGAGTTTGAATTGGATGATGCAAAATCTGACTCAACAGAAGAAGATGAAAAAGAAGAAGAAGAACCTCATACTCCAGTATTGAGGAGATTAGTGAGGAAAAGAAGGAAACCAAAAAGGTATAGTCCACCTGATTTTCATGCTAATTTTGCTTTATCTATTACTGATGATGATCCCAGAACTGTCGGGAAGCAATGAATTGAAAGGATAGTAAACTCTGGAAGAAGGCCATGGTTAAAGAGATGGATTCCTTGGACAAGAATGAGGCTTGGGATCTAGTTGATTTGCCAACTGGAAGAAATATCATTGGCAACAAATGGGTGTTTAAGAAGAATTTGAATGCAGAAGGCAAAGTGGAGAAATACAAAGCTCAATTAGTAGCAAAGGGTTATTCCTATGTAGAGGAAATTGACTTTGGTGAAATTTTTTCTCCTGTTGCCAAGTTAACTTCTATTATATTTGTTTTATCTATTACTATTGCTTTTGATTTTGAAGTAGAACAAATGGATGTGAAGACAACATTCCTGCATGGGGATTTGAAAGAAAAAATATACATAAAGCGGCCAGTAGGACTTGCAGTGAAGGGAAAGAAAGAGTTGGTTTGTAAGCTAAAGAAGTCACTGTATGGTTTGAAGCAATCACCTAATATGTGGTACCAAAAGTTTGACACATGCATCCTTGGACTGGGATTTGTGAGAAGCATGGTTGATCAATGTGTATATTCCAAGCAGGTTGGTAATCACTTCATCTATGTAGTGTTGTATGTCGATGAAGTTTTGCTGGTATGAAACAGCAAGGATGTTATCAAGGAGGTGAAATCGCAACCATCCTCCAAATTTGACATGAAGGATCTCAGTGTTGTTAACTTCATTCAGGGAATGGAGGTTAAAAGAGATCATGCAAATAGGAAACTCTAGTTGAATTAGAGAAAATATGTCTAGACAATATTGCAAAGGTTTAACATGCAGGAATGTAAACCAATCATGGTTCCTATTCCAGTAGGTGTAAAGTTATCTGCAGATGAGTTTCCCAAGACACAAGAAGAGGAAGAGAACATATTCCATGTTCTGTATGTACTGTGGTTGGAAGTTTGATGTATGAAATAGTTTATACTAGACCGATCATTGCACATGCAGTGGGAGTTTTGAGCAGGTATATGTTAAAATCATGGAAGGAGAATTGGATAGGAGTAAAGAGGGTTTTCATGCATTTGTGTGGCACTACTAGTTATGGATTGTGCTACCAATGAAGACCAAGATTGGACAGAGAGTTGGACATACATGGTTTTTTTGATGCAGACTGGGCTGGAGATCTAGATCATAGAATATCTACAAGTGGGTGTGTGTTCAACCTATTTGGAGGAGATATCAGTTGGATGAGCAAAATACAAGTTGTGGTGGCACTCTCAACTATATAAGTTGAATACATGGTATCCACTCATGCAAGAAAGGAAGTTGTATGGTTACAAATATTGTGTTTAGGTATTGGGTTGGTACAACAAGCAGTAAGAATAGATTGTGACAGTCAGAGTGCAATCTTCCTGGCAAAGAACCCAACTTATCATTCAAAGATAAAGCATATTGATGTTCAGTATCACTTTGTGAGAGACATGGTTGAAGACAAGAAGGTTTTGTTGGAGAAGGTTGACACCTTGAAGAATGTTGCAAACTCTTTGACGAAGTCTGTTAGTACAGAGAAGTTATCTTGGTGTAGAGAATCAATGGGTGTTGCTACCCTAAATTTGTGTCAATATCAATCACTGGAACCCAACTAGTGATCCAGATTTATGCAGGAACACAATGAAATATAGAAATACACATAAACGCAGAGATGCAATGGAAGTAAAGCTTCATTTCATTAACAACAAATGATTGAAATATGCTTACAGATAGAATGGAAATAAAATAGCTCGGGCGTTGGTAGCTTATCTTTGAGAAGAGATGTGGCAGCTACTAGCCTTTGAACTCTGTGTTACAATGAGACTTGAAGGCCTATATATTATTGAGAAACAATCGAAAACCCTAAACATCCAAGAACCTAACCCTAGGAGATGAAACGCCAAAACATGGGCCTCATTGGGGTAAATTGGTACATCAATTTCCCGAGGTCGTAACTTTGGCATACTATCTCCGTTTGACGCACATGATACATCATTAGAAAGATCTATTTGAGGACTACACTGCTGACATCGAATATCGAGTCCAAAACAAACTTATATTCGTCAGAGCATTCATGCCCAAAAAACGTCGTGTAGGACCTCAAAACGGCTCCGGAAGTTTAGGACCCAAAAAACTGCTAAAAATAGTAAATTGTGCTACAATTAAGGAAAATGAAAAACTGAAAGAAACAATGYTGTGGGTCCAAGTGGAATAGGTGGGTGGCCAAAAATATCCACCTAGATCATTCCTCCCCCCTTAAGAAGAAATGGTCCCCATTATGTTGAGTTCCTCCATGAGATGAGGAAACTTTTGTTGAACTTGGTCCCTGGTGAGCCACTTGCCCTGGTGAAGGAGTTGGCCTGCTTTGACAACTCAATATAGTCGGATCCTCTATTGGCGGGTGTTCTTGATATGTGTGTCCATAATCCAATCAGTTGTGGTTTGTTCCATGCAATCTGGGTTTAACTCTGTTGGTGTGAGTTGTTCTGCCATGTCGGATGTGTCCAGTAGAGGTGGAAAGTAGGGCCGAAGGCGGTCCACATTGAACACTGGGTGCAGACCAAGGAATGGTGGAATACTAAGCTCAAAGGCATTGTCCCCTACAGCCTTGGTGATGGTGTATGGACCATATTGGAGTGGAAAAATCTTGTGGTAGGGTCCAACGAGGCGCTCCTTTTGCAAATGTAGCCACACTTTGTCGCCCACCTGGAAGTTGTGTGGCACCCGATGTTGATCATGTCGCTGCTTGTACTTAGCATTGGCTCTGTCCAAGATGTCATGAACCTGTTGGCGGATGTGCTGAATGCACTCAATGAAGTTGTTTGCCTTGTCAGCCTCAGACTGGACATGGGCTAAATCTGCCTGAGTAGCCGCAAATGGCATGGCTATGTCAATGGGACATAATGGTTGGAATCCCAAGCCCACCTGAAAGGGGTTGTGGCTGGTTGATCTATGGAGAGCCTGGTTGTAGCTATGTTGTACATAGGGGAGGCTCTCATCCCATGTGCGTGGATTCTTTGATTTGTACATGCGCAGAATGTGTACAATCATCTGGTTGATGACCTATGTCTGGCCATCAGTTTGCGGATGGAAAGTTGTGGACTTGGTGAGCTTGGTGTCCAACATCGACTAGAGGCTGGACCAAAATGTACTGAGGAACTTGTTGTCCCGATATGAGATGATAGACTGTGGGATCCCAAAGTGTACCCATACTCATTCAAAGAAGAGTTTAGCAGTGGCTTCTGCTGTGATATTCTTCTTGCAGGCCATCATAATGGACATCTTCGAGAATCTGTCGACGACCACAAAAACACATTCATTTTCATGCTTAGTAGAAGGAAGGCCCGACATGTAATCCATGGAGATGGATTCCCAAGGTTGACTAGGGGTAGGCAGCGGAGTATAGAGGCCTTGCTTCTTGATGGTCAGTTTGGAAATGGCGCAAGCAGTGCAGGACTTGATGTACTTCCCGACATCTTGTCAAAGGTTCAGCCAATAGAAATACTTTTGTAGTACTGCCACGGTTTTCTCAACCCTGAAATGCTCAACGACCCGATTGTAGTGCGCCTCCCAAATCATCTTGGCACACTCGCTTGAAGGAACACAAAGGTGTCCCAGGGGACATAGCAGGGCGTCCTGGAGGTGAAAATTAAGAACTTTCTTACCCTCCAAGAGCGTATTGTATGTGTGGCTGAATTTTGGATCACTTTTGTAGAGAAGCAGCCAATCGGAAGTCTCGTGCCCACAAGAGTTGAGCACCGTGGTTAGTGCCATAATAGGGAGTCGGCTGAGGCAGTCTGCAACATTATTGGTTCTTCCTTTCTTGTACTTAATGTTCAAGTGAAACTGTTGTAGGTATGTGGACCTCTTCTGATGGCGATCGTTCTGCAACTTCCCTTGTGTCTGTATGAACTGCAAGGGTCGGTGGTCTGTGTGGATGACCATTTCCTTTCCCAAAATGTAATGCTTCAATTGTCGGCAAGCCTGCACAATGGAATACATCTCTTTGTCATAAGTGGGATACTTCTGGACTGTGTTGGAAAGTGTCTCACTGTGATATGCCATTGGATGCCCTTGTTGAGTAAGGACTACCCCAATAGCATAGTCAGAGGCATCTATCTTGATCTCAAATGGTTGTTGCAAGTCTGGTAATGTGAGCATTGGTGCAGAGCAGAGGTGATGCTTCAAATCGTCGAACACCTTCTGTTAAGATTCAGACCAAAAGAATTTTTCTTTCACTCCTCCCTTGGTGACTTGACTCAAGGGCCAAGTTATATGAGAGAATCCCAACATGAACCAGCGGTAGAAATTGGCAAGACCCAAAAATATGCGGAGCTCTGTTAGGGTGGTTGGGGCTGGTCAATCCCAAATGACTTGGATCTTGGATGGATCCACATGAACCCCTCGCTCATCAATAATGTATCCCAAATACTAAACCTGGGTCATGCCAAAAGTGCACTTCTCCAAATTGGCACACAACTTTTGTTGCCGTAGTGTTTGGAGGACCTGTCAGATGTGGTGGAGGTGCTCTTCCCAAGTCTAGTTGAAGATCAGAATGTCATCCAAGTACACCACTACAAATGAGTTGGTGAATGGTCACAAGATGTCGTCCATTAGTCTCATGAATGTTGTTGGGCATTCGTCAACCCGAAAGGCATGACCAACCATTCAAAAAGGCCCTCCTTGGATTTGAAGGCAATTTTCCACACATAAGAGGGTTCGATTGGTACCTGGTGATACCCAGACTTCAAGTCGATCTTGCTAAAATATTTCTCTCCCTTGAGTTGGTCCAAAAGGTCATCAATCAGTGGGATCGGGTCCCTATTCCAGACAATGATCTTGTTCAGTTCCTGATAGTCAATGCAGAGTCTCCAAGTCCCATCCTTCTTCTGCACCAGCACGATCAGGCTCCCACAGGGTGATGAACTCGGCTGGATGTGACCTTTCTGCAACAACTCCTGAATCTGCCTCTTGATTTCGTCATTCTCTAGAGCAGAGCGTCGATAGATTGGTCCATTGGGCAGCAGCGCACCTGGGGTCAGATCGATGGGGTGCTTGACTTGACAGTGTAGAGGCACCCATGCGAGGGAGGTGAAGATGTCCTCGTACTCCTCCACGACCTTATCCATCTTTTGATGTCATGCAAAGGGGCCCTGTATGGAGGTCGTGGCCACAATCTTCTTCTTTCCCTAAGGGTGGATCATCACGAAAACAAATTTCCTAGTTTTGGCAATGAGCTTACTGCATTGTTTTGTAGTAACCAAAGAGATGGTTGTAGGCGGTGCTATTTTCGGTATCCTGTAAATATTATTGCCCAAAGTAATAATAGCAGCACGAGGCCTCGACTCATACACAATATGTCGCTTCCACAAGTATGGTTGGCCTAATAATACATCAGAAACATCAAGAGGAGCAATGTCACATAATACCTCATCTGTGAAGGGCTTGATGTTGTAGGGAAGGCGACATTGTTGGCTGACGCGGAGGTCTCATCCTTGGTGCAGCCACCCGATGGTGTATGGTTGTGGGTGTGTTGTGGTCAGAAAGCCCAATCGTTTCACAACCTATACTAATATGAGGTTATTTTGGTTCCTGATGTCAACAATGAACTGCAATGGGGAACCCTTTACCCACATCTGGGAATGGAAGAGGTGCTTCGCCTCCTTTGGATCTTCTGGTTCCTTCTTCTGGATCTTTGTGGTGGCAACGGTGGCGATGGGCTCCGCTTCGATAATCTACTTCCCCCTGTCATTCCCCTTGTCGGGTTCTGATTTAGAGTCGAAGCCTACATCCGATTCAAAAGCCTTCAACTCGGCTACCAGTGACTTCTTGGCCCAACACTCACTTGTGTTGTGAGTGGAGCTCTTATGGAACTCACACCACTTCCCCGTGTCCTTTTTTGGCTTCGTGGTGTTGTTCTTTGCTTGCGTCTTTGGCGGGTTGTCCTGGGCCACCCTGACTTGGCTTGGTCCTTTGCTCGGTGGTTTGGGGGTACCTTTCCCTTGCTTCTAATTCGTAGACCTAAAGTCTCGCTTCTTTTGTTTGAACTTCTGCTCAATCTTGGTAGCATACTGGTATGCCACACCAAGCGAGGAGATGTTGAGGAACTCCATTTCCTCTTGAATGTATCTATGAAGACAAATGCAGTACTTTAACACCAAATGTTTCTCTGAATCTTTGATACCCAACTTTGTGCGTAGGGTATGGAACAAATTCGTCAACTCATGCACATCTTGGTCCCTTTGCTGCCGCAACGTAGTCCATTGTATGTATTTTTCCTCATAGCTCCCCACGGGATAATATTGTTCCTTGATGGTGTTTCAGAAAGAATTCCAAGTGGGTGCGAACAAGAACAGATAGGGTTCCCCCTCACTCTATTTCTCCCAGTAGGTTTCCCACCAGTCCTTGACATGGGGGGCAACTTTAAGGAGTGCAAAAATAATCCTTTCTCGATCGGAAAAGTCATGAACCGAGAAATATCCTTCTAACAGATTCAACCATCTATCAATGACATCTGCATCTATTTGGCCCTCAAATATGGGAATGTCAAAGTTTACTTGTACCTTAAAAGGAGTGGCACCTCCAAAGTGGTTGTTGGATGTAGATGCACTACCAGTGGGTAGCCGTTGAAGGATCTAGGCAAAGTTGTCCATCATTGCGTTCCTTTGTTTCTCGAGGGCCTCCTCAAGCAATAATTTGATAGGATATCCTGCTCCCTCATCTTTGTTTTCTTCCTCCATGGGCGATTATCGGGGTTTGTGAGGCTAATCTTGCAACGGTTCAACCATATCGAGCCCTAACTCCTTATACCCTAACCTCGTTGGGGACATGCAAAGAAGGATAAAAAAAGAGCAGACTGCTCTGATACCACTAATCCATATTTATGCAGGAACACAATGAAATAAAAAAATACACATAAACGCAGAGATGCAGTGGAAGTAAAACTTCATTTCATTAACAACAAATGACTGAAATATGCTTACAGACAGAATGGAATAAAATAGCTCGGGCGCTGGTAGCTTATCTTTGAGAAGAGATGTTGTGGCTACTAGCCTCTGAACTCTATGTTACAATGAGGCTTGAAGGCCTATATATTATTGAGAAACAATGGAAAACCCTAAACATCCAAGAACCTAACCCTAGAAGATGAAACGCCAAAATCTGCGCCCCGTTAGGGTAAATTGGTACATCAATTTCCCGGGGTCGTAACTTTGGCATACTATCTTCGTTTGATGCACATGATACATCATTAGAAAGATCTATCCGAGGACTACACTGTCGATGGCGAATATCAAGTCCGAAACAAACTCATATTTGTTGGAGCATTCATGCCCAAAAAACGTCGTTTAGGGCCTCAAAACGGCTCCGAAAGTTCAGGACCCGAAAAACTGCTAAAAATAGTAAATTGTGCTACTATTAAGGAAACTGAAAAACTAAAAGAAACAATGGTGTGGGTCCAAGTGGAATAGGCAGGTGGCCACCAATATCCACCTGGATCACCTAGGATCTCAAAGAAAACAACAAGTGGGAGAATGTTGGGTATGTGTTATATTCTTTGCATGTCGAGGGGGGGTTGCATTCAATTTTGGGTGGTTTTTGCTATTTTTAGCGGTGTTCACTATTTTTAGAAGTTTTCTAATTTAATCTTGGATTAAGGGATTAGAGTTGTAATCTAATTTGGGTTAATATATTAGGGTTTTGAAAGTTGTGAAATACCTAAAATATTGTATATATTGTATTGTGAATGGTGAAATTAATACAATGAAGAGTTGAGAGGTGCGACACCAAGGGAGGTTGGTTTTCTCCTGGTTAATTGTTTCCAGCATAAATCTTTGTGTACTGTGTGTATGAGCCATTGATTAATTTATGTTTTTCTTAAGAATATTTATGCATTTTTTTACTTCACAGGTTTAAAACTTACATAATTTACTCAACCTAGCCTCACTAGCAAGATTCCAATGCACAATTATGAAGTGAAACAATGGATATGGGATTAATAAAGTATGGGAGCCTCTGTGGTTATCCTACAGATGTGAGGTTTGGTAATGGAAGGATTCAGTTCAAGAATGTTTGTTCAAGTGTGGGATTTCAAAGTAATGGAAAGGGAATGCTCATGGCTTGATTATTGAGGTGCGACTGTGGATGGTGATAGCGGGCACATAGTGGTTTCCCCTCTAAATTCTTGTTGGTTATGTCTTAGTATGTCTTTCCATGTTTCATATTTCCTTCCCTATTGAGTCGCTCTTGTGTGGCATGGAATTAGTCACCCAAACTAGAGGACATGGGGGGCATCTTCTAAATCGTTGTTTTGGCTCATGATACAGAGAGACGGTGTCAATTCTCTTTGTGATAATTAGGCAAGAGGAAAGGGTTAATTTTGTAGCTATGGCGGGTGAAGATGTTTGAGAATTAAAAAGGGTCTTACACAAACATGGGGAAATAACTCAGGCTAAAAACAACGTTATTTTGGTCATTTCCTCCGAGGTGGGAGAGCTAGAGTAGTCTAGTATGACCCATAATGCTAATCTCTCTAGTCTTCTTCTTAATAAAAAATGTTGGATTGACTTGTTGGAAGTAGAATGTAGTATATTATGTTCTTTTTTATTATCTCAGTAGGTGGATAACCTCTCTTTAACGTCAAACAATCAGGGAACTCAAAGCTCTAACCAAGAAGGGGGAGTAAAGGCCAAGACAGTTTATCAAAATTAGGTTCCCATGGAAATTGAAGGCACAAGCACCCATCACTCTAGTGAGGAGCATGAAGATCATGACAGCATGCAAATTTAAACTAGTATGAATTTTTTTTAGAGTCATTTGTATTTTGTGTCAATTTATTAGGCAGGCTACAAGCAGGATCACTTGAAACTCTTTTCTAGAAAGTTTCTTTTTGTATGTAAATATCAATCTAGAACTATGTTATGTTTTGTTGGAGTCAAAAGATACAATCGATGTTATCCTCAAGGTAACAAACCTCTTATTATATACATAACACAATTTTCAATTCTGGTTTAAAAAACAATATGAGGGAAGAACAAATTTAATGTAAGGGAACATAATTTTGGAGAAAAAATAGTAGAGTGATAGATTATAATATAGAACCTAAAATTTCTCTCTGAAAATCATAACAAAACATAATGAGAAGTGATGTAAGTTTCCATTGTGGCATTCCTAACACTTCACTTTCACGCAAATCCAAAGGGAATTATGTTCACTTCATTAAAAATTGTCCATGTTATCCCCTATCCTAGGGATAACTAAGGAGATTATGTCTCGAGGCCCACATATCCTAGACATGGAGTGCTGAGAGCCATATAACTTGAGCATGGCCCTGGAGGGCCCATATTTTCTTCAGTACAACCCATCTATCAGCAGTAGCAGCATCCATCCCACCAGCCTGGTCCTGAAGTAGCAGTAAGTCTTGCTCCATGAGGTAATGAGTCCGGGTATCATGGTATGTATCACTCTGATTTTTGAAGAACATGAATATGATGCACTGAGTTATCCTTCATTTAATAACGTTTTCTTGGAAATTATTCTCTTTAACTTATTCATACCTGGGAGGGTGGCATAATTACCTAGTAAGTTGATCCCCCTTTAGGATGAGTTGCCACTAGGTGGTTCTATGAAAGGTCATCATCCATTCCCTCCATACTTACCACTTTCCATCATATTCCTCTCATTTCCCCCACCTTGGTTCGGGAATTGGGTTTGCCACACTAGGAAGGGTTGTACCTTTCCTTGTGGGAAGAAGGGGCTAAAGGCCTAGAGGGTAAAAGTAGCTGGCAAGAGTTAAAATCCAAAATGAAACCTTTGAGATGCTTCGCCCAGGGATTCACGAGAAAGCAATAAACAACTTCCCAGTAAGAAAAGGAGACCCATAAGATAATCAAAACCCAAGGTACTAGTTGGTGGATGGGAGGTCTCATCATGAGCCGGCCTATTAGGTCCATGGGCATGTAGCGGTATGACACTACCATATATCTGGTCACCAAACCAAGGTAGTGGATCTTGGTGGCATAGCCAAGAGAAAGGGGGTCTCATCACGAGCCAACCTTCTCATTTCCGTGAAATGCTTGTGGGTAACGCTATCACCTCTAGTCACTAAGCCAGGACAGTGTCCCCCAACTTTTCCCTTGAATAGAAAAAAGACTAAAAGAAATAAGACTAAGAATAAAAGGCATTGAATGGGCTGGGAAACAATGGCATCCATGATGAGGTGCATCTTGCCCTCTACAGAGGCACCCACATGCAATACCTACATTTCCATGTTGTCACTGCACCTGGCCTACAGAGGCACCCACATGCACTACATTTCCATGTTGTTTCATCAGCATCTACATGCCCCAAACATATCCCCTGTGTCACTTCACACACACTTACATGACCTAGATTGGTTATCACCTAGGAAACACCCTAAACTTAAGGAGGATTAGCCCAATAGAACATCCTGAGACCTTATCCAAAACTAACTTGTCAAATAGACAACGGATTTGAGAATTTTTTTGGGTAAAGGTGGGTTTGATGCACATGTTTGGGTAATTTGATTATTAGATGTGATTGACATTGCTATGATCCCTATGACTTATGAGCCCTTGGAGGGCGTACTTGTTGTTGTTGCAGGACTTTGCCCAGTGGACAGGTACATATGGGGGAATGATTAGATCGAACCTCCATGGGCCTGAAATCCCAACAGATGGATGTTGTGACCCCACCAAGGGGAAAGAGGAACGAGAGGCTTGCACCAGGAAGAAAGAACCATGTTGCACCAAGGACATTTCGGCGGACCTAGACCCAGGGGGGTTTTGCCTTTCCACCTGGATGTTGACCCTTGAGAGCACATGACGACATCATCCTGACCATGACATCACCCAGGGTTAGGGTTTGCACTTATGATGGGCGGTTGTGTGCTAGTTGGCACATGTGGCAGGATTCAGGGCCTTTGGAGGCCAAACATTATGCACTTGAGGCCTAGCATTTCACCTTAGTGGCCTAACGTCACCCTAGAAGGGAATGGCGTCACCCTTGAAGACGAAATTAGGGTTTAATTAATGTTATTTATGTAAAAACTCTAATTTAATGTAATTTGGCCATGTCGGCCTTTTTATGACCTAATTGTAATTAAAGGTCATTTGTACTATATAAATAGAGAGAGAAAACTCTCATTTTTATCATGATCTCTCATCACACAAGTGGTGAAGTCTGAATTTTGCACCCTCTTTTAGGGTTCTTGGCTGAAATTTTAGGCACACTTCTTGGAGGAGGCTAAATTTTGGTGTTTCCTGGCTATTTTCATGGTGGAGGATCTTCAACTAGGTTTAAAGCTTGATTATTCTTGGTGAAGTAAGTAGAAAATCTGCATTTCTTTATTGTGAATGAATGTTTATGGTGAATTTTATTTGTTTCATGTTAAAGATTATGAAATTGCTTGCTTGAAACCCTAGGAGAAAGACATAAGTTATTATCTTTTTCTCTATAATTTTCCACTTGTTTAAATTTCTCAAAGATCACCTCATATAGAAGTAGATACTAGAGCCCTACCATTGTAGCACACTAGTAACCCTACTTAAATTGCCTATTGCATATTTTGTTTCAAATTGTCTAAGGAAATCGCTAGGGCCTAAGTTTCCTTACTTTCTAGCAATTATCTCTCTAGGACTTGGATGTTTGAGGCCTTGGGTTACTAACACCTCTCTCATCTTCTCCATCTCCTTTGACTAAGTATTATCATTGCTATTTCCCTCTAAGATTTGTTGTTGCTATCATTGACTCCATTACCCTAGAAGGCACTAGTCTAGACATTACTAGTGATTGATTGATTAAACAACTTTCAAACTATCTTCCTTGGAACATTCACTAACTCCTACTAACCCTAGATTAACCTAATTCACTAACTAACTTGTTGTTGTTGCAAAAGATTGCTACAACCATCTAAGAACAGAAAAATGACCTCAAAAGTGACATGTTATGCTAGCTAGACATTGCTAAATCTACTTGTGACTACCTAATATCAATTTTCCTAGTTAAAGCTACTATTTCTAGTCGTTTCTCAAGCATTTTCGAGCATAATTATTATGGTTGTTACAAATTTATCATTGTTGTTGTAAATTGTTATACTGCTGCAATTTTATATCAGCTAGTATATTTCTCAAGAGTTCATTGTCTTATGAAGCATTAACATCATTTTGGTACTTGGAAAGTGCCTTTTTTTCCATTTTGTTGTCTTGTTCTGGGCAGGTACACCTCATTTATCTTTTGCTTCATCTCTATAAGACACAAACAACCTTTGAAATTGAGTGACTTCTGAGAGGGGGGAACTTTCTTACCTTAGCCTTCTCAAACCCTCAGGTCACTGGGGATGTCTCCCCTGGGGTACATTGATATACTCCTAAATAGAAAGGGGTTTCCTATTAAGGTGACAATGATAGGTCACTCCCTATTACGCCAATATTGCTTTCACTTGCCTTGGGTTTTGGGAAAGTACAGATTGTGAGATAACAATCCACAAATTGAATGTATTACCAAATTCTCTAAAGCAACTTCTGCATGTGCTTTAAAATCCTCCTTGCACCCAAACATCAAGTCGTTAATGTCATTTCTAGAGAACAAATTGTGAGTTATAGTTTATTAATTGTAGAATGAAATAGAAGAGAATTACATTATATGGAGGTTAATTCACCTACTATAGGCATCTGCCAAACTCATGGGTGGATTGAAGTGATATAATGTCATATGTAATTCAATACCAACCAAATTTGCAAATCGACAATGGCATTGCAATGATACCCTTAGCATAGTTTATGTTATATTGAAGGGAAAGGAATGGTCACAAGGATTTTCTTAGTAGTGAAGAAAGTCAAATATATTATCATGGCCAATAAGTTTGTTAATAACATTATTGTAATATTCAAGCCCCTTGAAATTGATGGAACCCATTCCATTGTGAAAATGCATCCAATAAGTTAAAGGAATTCTATTAATAGTCTATTGTTATATTTATCAATTGTACATACAAAAATAGATGTGTGTATGTGTGTTATGGGGTATGAAAAATCTTCCTAGTAGGCAATAACATCCAAGAGACAATGGGGATTAGAAGTAATAAGGTCTCCAAATGTGAAGTTCCACATTGAAGAGAGGAGTAATAGAATTAACTTACTTTATAATTGTGATATTGATCCATTGCTTAATAGTGAACATTGTAGTAAGAATTGATATTGATCCATTGCTTAATAGTGAACATTGTAGTAAGAAGAATTGTAGGTTGTTGTGGATCAATTATCCAAGGCAAAATGTGAAGCGAGACAACATTTTTGTGGGTCATAGAAATATGGAGGATCTCGTGTAAACACATAGATATCCATAAGTAATAGGCTCTATAATCCTACCCAATGACCAAATTAATGGACATATCATAATAATGAAATTTAATTAAACAAAAATTAGTGAATTTATCATCATTTATTGTATTAATTTGTTTCTTTCATTACCATTACAATTATGTCCTCACACAAGTTTTTTGAAAGAAATCAAAGAAAAGGTGTGATACTTCAAACAAGTTTGTAAATCCCCCAAAGACTTCAATGGTTACTGGAACAATAAAATGTTTAATGATATAATTTGGAAAACAATAAGTTGCATTGATTTTAGTGATGATACAATGAAAAATGATTTAGAAAAATAAAGTATTTTCATTGATTTAAGCAATGATAATGAAAAATAGGGTCTCCAAATGCCAAGTTCCACACCAAAGAGAGGATTAATAGAAGTAACTTACTTTAAAATTATGATATTGATCTATAATCCTACTTCATGACTAAATGAATTCAAAAATCATAATAATAAAATTTAATCAAACAACAATGAGTGAATATATCATAATTTATTGTATTAATTGTGTTTCTTTTATTACCAACCATTTTGGAAATCAATGGTTCTTTAAGTTGCAATGATGTCCCCAGATGAATTTTTCATGGGTTCAAATCACCAAGCATATAGTAACTCTTTTGGAAACATGTCAAAAATTATGAGAATATAGGATGTTGAACTATGTTCACCATATCCAGTTTCTTATTCATATTTGTCACAACATACAACTTGCAACCCTTCCTAGGAATTTTCTTCAGTTGCATCATTGAAATAAATATCAAAGACACTCCTCTATTAGACCCTGCTAAAATTATTTTGTGTCACGAGTTGTCTATAAAATAAATCATTTTACCCTTACAATCTAGCACTGCCTCATGGGATTCTAACCAATTCATACCTATGATCATATCATAGGATCCCAAGGTGGTAGTGTACATTAACACTTGGGTAACACATACCCCAAGATCAACTTTGCAATTTTTAAATAATTGGTGTATTCCTCTTTTAACTTTCTACTTCTCCTAGATATATTAATAATGAAAAACATATACCATCAATCTTACATTTCATCTTTAGCACTATTGACTGATGCTCATCCTAGAGGTTGTTCGTTGATGCATGAATCTAGTGGGATTTACCTAAATCACCAATAGTGGTTTGGACCTACTCCTAAATAGCTCATTTTTGTGCATGTGGACAATCCCTCTAAAAATCCATCTCTCCACATGCTCAACCCCCCTCTTATGAGGTTTCCTCTGACTCCCAAACTGTGTAAATGTAGAACCACTACTTTGTTGAATCTGCTACGGTTTAGCACTACCTTGTTTCATCATTAGCCTATACAATGGCCTATGACCTCCTAACTAATGTCTCTAGGTCTCTATCACATGGCCCCTTAGCGCATCCTTATGCCATGTCACTAGTCTATATGTGCTAATTGGATGAGAACTATGTCTCAATCTTCTTGAACTTGAAGGTCTAGATGGTCTTGATTGACCACCTCCCATGAGTTCCTTCTTGATGATGATAGTGCTCTAAACTACCTCATTCAAAGTATGGGGCATCAATATATGAAATTTTGATTTGATGTTATAGTTTAGCCTATACACAAACTTGTTGACCTACAACTTCTCTATTCTTAGATGCGGTGCATAACTCAAAGGTTCCATAAATCTAGTCTCATACTCCAATACTAAACTATTACCCTATCTTGGAGATTTAAACTTTGGAAACTTAAGTTTTTCAAATTTTATCTAAACAGGAACCTTAGGAAAATTTATTGGCCCCTCTTAAGAATATAGATACCACTAGTTTCTTGGTTCACTCTATTAATCAAAGCATCTATCATCCTTTTAAAATATTGCATCATTGAAATTACTTCACCAATAGGTACATTTCCATGAACCTATGCCCTAGGATGACATGGTGGAGGTGTAGGTATCATTAAGTATTTGATACCAAGAGCTAGACATGAACATTACAACTCTTCAAGTGCAATGCACCAAGAGTTATACGTAACCTTAAAGACTTGGTTGCATTGTAATTGAAGAGTTGTAATGATCATGTCTATCTCTTGGTATCATTACAACTCTTCAAGTACAATGCACCAAGAGTTAGACACAACCTCTACAACTCTTCAATTGTATGATACCAAGGGTGGCATGCCCCTACATTCCCTTCAATTACTACCTATACGTACGTACCAAGGGTGTTATGTTCACGCATGCCCTTCAAGTACCATTTTTCAATGGTGGGGGATGGTGTCATGGTTGGGACTTAACTAACCCAACTCATTCACCAATGGTGAGAGACTAGTAGTCACTAAGGAATAAGGATTGACACCTTATTGTGCACCCCTCAACAAGACCTCATAAGTGACCAAATTTGCGTCTTACCCTCATCGAAACATGTAACATCTATGAAAAAACATAAAACATAAGTTTTTCAACCAATTACATGTTAGGGAAGATAGTGGGAAAGAATAAGCAACCTAGAATTCCTCTCCCTAACGATACTCATGCCATGTCTCATTATACAACCATTCTCCCATGTGTAAACTTATGTGGCAGACGTTTTCCTATCTTTGCACACATCTAGAGACAAGCATATCAAATATCACTACCTAATAATCATGAATAAATAATGAGTAATGTCATATATATGTAAATCATACATAACCCAATCCCATCCTAGGTCCACATATTTTGACTCAATCCATAGTCCATATACGCCCAGGGTTCTTCCTGTCACACCTGGAAAACCATCAGTGACATCATATGACATAATAGATTTCATAATGTAACCATTTTTTCATTTTCAATATTCCATAGCATCACAAGAATATCAAAGCATAATCTATAAAAGATATATGTACACATCAAGCAATAATCACATCAAATTAGATCAAAGGTCTATATTACATCATCGATAAATATATCTGTCAACCAACTGGAACATTCTAGTAACTAGAATTTCCTCAAATAATAACATCATATCAGTTAAATAAAGTCAATGTCAAAATCAAATAGGGCACTACATAATGTTATTTCAATTATTGGAAAAATGATGGTAAAACTTTGTATTTTCACCTCCCTTTGAAAACCAAAGTGTTATGCTTTTGAGCCTCCAAGTTGTTTTTCAATCTACTAAAATTTTCATTTTATTATGTTCACTTCCTCCTTAACTTCTTCAGAAGGGAAGTCAACTATATCCCTATTGTACAGATCCTCTAATTGAGCCTCTACAAAATCAAGAATCTGATCATCCTTTATCTTCCTCTCATGAGACAACCTTGTAACTGCATGCTTCACTTTCTTTAGACTAGATTATTGAAGCTATAATCTCATATATTATCCAAGATTCCCATTATATGGTGACCATGAATCCTTGATCATCTTAGTGAATCTTTCCTCATCCAATAAATAAGGATTAAACTTGAAGTATCTTACGGGTTTTCTACCGTATTTTTCCATTTCCAATAATATTGGAAAATGGTTTGAATCTCCCCTCACACCCACCCATTGTCTTATCCTCAACTAGTCGCTTGTAAAAGCAACAAACAAAAGAAATATATCCAACCTTTTCACAATTATTTCCTCTCCCAACCTCATATTCCTCCAATTTGGGTTGAACTTAATAGGGTCAACATCATAAAGTCCCAAATCCTCAAACTTTTGTAAAAACAAAAATTGGCTAATGGATCTACTTGTGCAACAAAGCCCTAAATCCCAACCTTTCCTAGAGAAAAATCCAAATCCCCACCTATCATTACATTTCCCTATCTAAGCACATCTAATGAAAAAATATTATGCCAATACTTCACCCTATCTACATATGGCCCATATATGTGTTGGCATGTTTTACAGGCAACGTATGCTTATCATTGATGGCAAGTACAGTAGCGATGATGGCTTGAGTACAGGTACAATGTGCCAGGCGGGCACCAGAAGTATTTTGGGGAGATGCGGCAGAGCAAGCTCATGAAGACCAGAAGAGATAGTGCAGAGGTGCATGCAGAGTGCAAGAGTGTGCTTGATTCATTTGATGGCAAATAGGCAGGCAAGGAAGATCAAAAGCGATGATGGCATGGACAGATTAGAAGCGTAAAATCCATTTTCGAGTTTCGAATACCGGGAGTTGGAGGAGTCAAGAGTCAAGACTCTTCATCACAGGAGTCCCGAAGTTGCGAAATGTGAAAGGTCGAAATCCTGAAACGGGCACATCAAAAAAGACCACATTTCATAGTTTCGCAGAATGGGAAATCAAAGGTTTCGGATACCGGGAGTTGGAGGAGTCAAGAGTCGAGACTCTTCATCGCAGGATCCCCGAAGTTGCGAAATGTGAAACGTCAAAATCCCGAAACAGGCACATCAACAAAGACTCCAGTTTTGGATACCGGGAGTTGGAGGTGTATCAGAATCTAAACTCTGTTTCGGATACCGGGAGTTGGAAGTGTCGAAACACTTCACCACAGGAATGCCGAAATGCCAGAATGTCGAAATGCGAAAAACACCATTTGGTGCAGGTTTCGAATACCGGGAGTTGGAGTGTCAAGATACTTCTCCACAGGAATGTCGAAATGTAGGAATGTCGAAATGCGAAATCGCCAAAGCACTTTATGGATAAATGCATGGTCACAACTGTGGGCATGTGAAGGAAGGAGCTTGCAAGTTGCAAGGCTCCATTTCGTGATCGGGAGTTGGAAGAGTCAGAGTGACTCGCAACAAATTCGCNTTGGAATGGTAGGAAGATATCAGTCTGCACCTAAACAGAGTCATTTTCTAGCTGTCAAAAGGATATTCAGATATTTGAAAGAAACAATGAACTATGGCCTATGGTATCCTAAGAATCAAAATTTTCAATTATCAGTCTACTCAGATGTTGACTGTGCTAGCTGCCTGGATGAAAGGAAAAGCACGAGTGGAGGTGTGTTCTTCTTAGGAGATTCTCTAGTAGCATGGTTGAGTAAAAAGAAAGGTTCCATTTCTTTATCAACTACAAAGGCAGAGTACATTGCTGTTGCTACCTGTTGCACTCAGGTATTATGGATGATTCAGACACTTGCAGACTTGGAGGTAAAATGCGCTGCATCGATCCCAATTCATTGTGATAACACTAGTGCCATCAGTGTGTCCAAGAATCTTGTATTCCACTCTAAGACAAAGCACATTCCCATAAAATACCATTTTCTGAGAGAGCAGGTCACCAATCAGATTGTTTAGGTCCATTACATTCCAACCACAGAACAAATTGCAAACATCTTTACTAAACCCCTAGCCAAGACACCATTTGAATATCTCTGACAGAAGTTGGGTGTCATCCCGTCTCACACCTAAGAGAGTCCATCCTGTTAGGGGGAGTTTGTATGGATTGAATATCTGATACCTCCGAAAAATACTGCAACAACTCAGGGGGAGCGTGTTTTCTTTGACATTGATGTCAAAGGGGGAGAAATGAATAGGTCTGGGTGCCTTTGTTTCCATCAATGCCAAAGGGGGAGATTGTTGGCATGTTTTACAAGCAGCGTATGCTTGTCATTAATGAAAAGTACAACAACGATGATGGCTTGAGTACAGGTACAATGTGTCAGGCGGGCACAAGAAGTATTTTTGGGAGATGCAGTAGATAAAGCTCGTGAAGACCATAATAGATAGTGCAGAGGTGCACGCAGAGTGCAAGAGTGTGCTTGACTCATTTGATGGCAAATAGGCAGACAAGGAAGATCAACAACGATGATGGCATGGAAAGATTAGAAGCATAAACTCCATTTCGGAGTTTCGGATACCGGGAGTTGGAGGAGTCAAGAGTCAAGACTCTTCATCACAGGAGTCTCGAAGTTGTGAAATGAAAAATGCCGAAATCCCGAAACAGGCACATCAACATAGACTCCATTTCGGAGTTTCACAGACCCGAAAATCAAAGGTTTCGAATACCGGGAGTTGGAGGAGTCAAGAATCGAGAGTCTTCATCGTAGGAGTCCCGAAGTTGCAAAATGCGAAACGCTGAAATCCCAAAACAAGCACATCAACAAAGACTCAAGTTTCGGATACCAGGAGTTGGAGGTGTATCAGAAGCTAAACTCTGTTTCGGATACCGGGAGTTGTAAGTGTCGAAACACTTCACCACAGGAATGTCGAAATGCGAAAAACACCTTTTGGTGCAGGTTTCGGATACTGGGAGTTGGAGTGTTGAGATACTTCTCCACATGAATGCCGAAATGCGAAATCGCCAAAGCACTTTATGGATAAACGCATGGTCACAACTGTGGGCATGTGAAGGAAGGAGCTTGTAAGTTGCAAGGCACCATTTCATGATAAGGAGTTGGAAGAGTCAGAGTGACTTGCAACAAATTCGCGAAACGCAAAATTGTGAAATGCAATTTTGAATAAGGCTGTGGTCACAGCCAATGGTCACATCTGCGGAAGATGGAGGAAGGAGCTAGTGAAACCAAGCTCCATTTTAGAGATCGTGACTTGGAGAGTCGAGATGCCTTGCAACAGGAATTCATGACATGAAAAATGTTGAAATGCCGAAATGCGAAAACACCTTTTGGAGTAGGTTGTGGTCACCGCCTGAGGCCACATGTGAAAGGAAAGGTGAAATATGCCAAAGGCACAAGGCTCAATAGGTTCACAGTGTAACTGCTAGAAACGACTGATGGTTTCTGTTAGAGGACTCGAAGAGACTTCAAGGTGATCGCCAGAGAAGACAAAGAGTCTCGAGGCATCCTCCAATGGAATGTAGACTGTTCATAGAAGCGATTGACAGATGGAAGAGCGTTGAAGCCTATAATTGCAACAAAGAGGATGATCTTGACTATGATAGAGAAGATGAAGAGTCTCAACTACATGTCAGGCTAAGGAATCTCAGCATAACACCCAGTGATGATGAACGCATGGGTATAACCGCCAAAGAAGCTGAAGAGTTACCATGATGATCAGGAAGAGGACTCAACATGAGGAGAACATGCAGAACAGAGAGAGTGTGTTGATGCTCGAGGCAATGAAGCGGTGGCAACACAGAGTGGCAATGGATATCCCAATGGGGAGAACAATGGCGCGGTAGAGAGCATGCAGGAGTATTGCACATATTGAATGCACAAAGTGCACAGAGACTATAAGAATGTAGAACAAAGAAGAGATGAGGGAGGTTGTTTAGAGTGATTCGGGCGTGTAGAAGGAGGCAATGTACAACAGCTAAAATGCACAGAAGATGAATGGTGCATAGAAGGGACATGGCACGCAGAGCACAATACGGAGCAAAAGAAAAGAACTGAGATGCATTGCTGAGACAGTAAAAGAAGGCTGAGGTGCACTTGTAGAGAAAAGCAGAAGATCAAAAAGAACAAGAAGATGCAAGCAGAGAGACACTGATATGGGAGAACAAAGCACCATAGCAGAACAGTGATAAGCCTGGTAAGCCAATGACAACTATTGAATCACTGTAATAAGTTTCATTAGCAAATATTGATATTTATGGGTGGTAGGGAGGTGCTAGGGAGGACTATTGTCCTCAAAGGTTCAAGTGGGTGCTTGAACACAGGGAGTTGTAGCTTCCATCTAGTTGCAGCCAGAGAAACCAGGGTGGTAGGGTGGTGCAAGGGAGAACTGTTGTTCTCTATTATACAGGTTGGTGCCTGTGTGACTGTAAGTTGGTGCTTTCATCCAGTTGGTGATGGAACACTTAGGGAGTTGGTGCTTCCTTCTAGTGGGTGCTAGAGAAACCAGGGAGTTGGTGCTTCCTTCTAGTGGGCGCTAGAGAAACCAGGGAGTTGGTGCTTCCTTCTAGTAGGTACTAGAGAAAATAGAGAGTTGGTGCTCTCAGCAAGTTGCAGCTTGAAAAACAGAGGTTGTAGCCTCACAATGAGTTGGAGCTCATATGTATGATAAAGTAAAGAATGTAAAGATTCCTTATCATATAAAGAAGAAGAGGTTTTTACCCTTTATGGGTTTCCTCAGGAAATATCTGTCTCTGTATATCTCATATGTGTGAATGATGTTGAATGTTCTATTGCTTACTTCCCTGCATTATTGTGATTGTCATTGAGTGCTCTATAAAGAGTTT
>SNQJ01S0001074.1:173981-191057 GCA_010110895.2 Picea sitchensis
AATGAGTTATTTGGCTCACTATAGTTGGAGAAAGGAGGGATGTTGGTAAAGAAGCTAGTAGATGTTTCTTGCATCATTTTCTCAAGCATACCATGGATTGATGCATAACATAGGCAGAAGCGCATTGAGGATGAAGTATTCGGTGAATGAGTTCTTTGGCTCACTGTATTTGGAGTAGGGAGGGATGTTTTTAAAGAAGTTGTTATATGATTCTTGCATCATATGCTTGATCATATAGTGGATTGACGTGGAGGATAGGAAAAAGTGCATTAAGGAATAACTACTCAATGAATGAGTTATTTGGCTCACTGTATTTGGAGAAAGGAGTGATGTTGGTAAAGAAGTTGGTAGATGCTTCTTCCATCATGTTCTTGGGCATGCACTGGTAAGATAAGTACTCGATCTATGTATCGTATTTGGAGCGGGAGGGATGCTTGCAATGAAATAGGTTGATGTTTCATAACATCATGTGCTTAGGAACACAATTGTAATTATTTTTATGGAGTTGGATTTTATCACATGTAAATGGGAATATGGCTATGATACCTATTTAGGTATGCATACCCTTGGTTTGGTGGTTCATCGATACAAAGTATAGACGTAGACCTAGGTCATACGGGGGCATGTTGTATTCCCTATACCTAGTTTATAAACTTTGAGGAGGGTAGGTGTTTATCCCAATTCAAGTTTAAAGGGGGGAATGTTGGGTTTATCTTGACTCAGTCATAGAGTCGTTGATTCGGTCATTGTTGGGTTTACTGTTAGTGGTTTACGGTCCCATGGTACTGGGTAACCCATGGTATTTGATGTGAGTTATTTACATGTCTTTGCATGGTCATGCATGTCTTTTCATGTCCTTTCATGGCTATCTCCATTGCATGGCTATATCCACACCATTTATGTCTTTGCATGGCTATCTCCACTCTATGCATGTCTTTGCATGGCTATCTTCAAGGCCATGGATGCCTTTGCATTGTAATCTAATTCCACTGAAGGAATTAGGGTTGTAATTGATGAAGCTTGTTTAATGGCTTGAGATACTCCATTGTAAGAAGCTTCAAGTGGTCAATGTTGGCCTAGTTTGGATGGTTTGGCAAAGGTTAATAGTTATCTATGGAGGTGTTGGTTCTCCCACTTAAGGGTTTCTAGGATAAATTTTGTCTCTATGTGCATCCTTTCTTGTTGTGTTATTTCTCTCTAAGTTTTTAATAGTATCTATGACAACACAAAAAATAGGGCACGCAAGCTAATGGATGAACAATGGAGAAATTACCTTTCTGTAGAGTGATATGAATCACTAACCCTTCCCATAGATCCAAACCAACCTTGATATTTGTAGTGGGAATCAAACCAATGTTGAAAAAACTCATATCAACATCAATGAAGACACCTAAGGAGTTGCATATTTCCCAAAACACCTCCATTGACCATATAAATCAAGTGGATTCCCAACAAATTAATCTAAACTAGGATCACATCACTTCTCTCTGCTCTAGTCTTGAAAAATGGGCTCCTCTTCTTCAACAAAATGGGTGTCGATTCCCATTTCCAGTTCAATGCCATAATTTTTTTGACATCATCCTTAGCTTTAAACATGGATGCCATCCAACTTCAATTCAGTATATAGGAGACTAGAAAATACCCCAGAACAAGCTCACATGCCTCATGCAACTAGCTTCTTAAGCCAAATTTAGTCATCCTCCTACCATGGAACTAACCCTCCAAAGATTTAGCTTCCATAATGACCACATGATGCATCTTGATGTCCTCCCCCAACACCAATTTAACTAGCAAAGATTTCTTCTTAATGCACTTCCACCCTTTCTTTTTTGCTACACCTCTTTCCAATTGTGGCTTAAAGTGATCATCATCACCACTAGGCTACTCATCCCATTTCTTGTCTACCTTTGTAACCTCCTCACAAGTAATCTATATAGATGTCTCAAATGAAGCAAGCTTGGGCTACTCAACCTCAACATCCTACGCATGCAATGAATCCTTGGTCATAGGAAGCACACCAAAATTTTCATCGCAAGGAAACGATGGAGCATCAAATGCATGAGAAGATGATAGAATTATTTTACCTTCATGAGCTTGGCTATGGTTATGCATTCAAGATACCTCCTCCCAAGATGATGGCACCTGACATTGAATTCACCATTGAAAAATATGTTAGAAGGATAGTTGAGGGCAATACTTACCACAAGTTGCATGAGACCTAAGTCCTGGCATGACCTACCTCCACCCATTTGATCCTCTACACTAGCTACTCTACCTAGGTCCAACAAATTGTATGACAAATATTCTAGGAAAATATTGGCATGCTCCAAAGGATTAGTTGTAAAATCGACCACATCGTCATATCCCATGGTTATGACCATAAAAAAAAATGCCAAGATAACTTAAACCTTAGCACCACCTATTGACCTAAGACTTAAAACCCCTCACAACATAATTAATATGATTATTATATGTATATGTGTAATATCCATGTCCAATGCATTGTGGTTTAGTAACACTTTGGAATAATTATTGTAAAGTTTGTAAAATCAAATTACTCACTATTACTATTAAATATTACAATACCACTAAAATTATTTTAAAAAACTATAATATTTAAATTATATAAATATTTTGATATGAAACTTAATTATAATAATCATTTTTTGTTTAAAATTTATTTGATCCACAAATATTAAAACTACTTTCTATATTCGATTTTGTTTAAAACATTTTCATTTTATTTTAAACATTCCACGTACAATAAACATTCACTATTAATATTTTCACATCACGTGAGCCATTACAATTCTAATAAGGTTGTGAGGCAACGTAGTCCCTGTCAAGCAGGTTAGAAGGTAAATTGTGGAGAATGGGGTCGAATTGTAAATGACGGAAGTGGTCGGTGCAAAAGGTATATCACAGAACACAGAACATGGGCCATAAAATTTCGTTAGCGCTAAGGTGCGACCCCGCGGAGAGATAATTGGTTAAGTGTGTCGGGTTGAAGTGGGATAGGAAAAACTAGTAGAGGCAGATGGAAACTGCAGTGAAGATGTGGCAAGAAGCATGAAGCATAGGTGTTATCCATGCAGTAAATGACGTGTGGCATGTACAGAACCATTTATTTTTTGAAAGTATATAACAAAATACAATTTGTGCATAGTGGAAGAAAAAAATTGGAAATTTAAATGCATTTGTCATATAGAGTGGTGAAAGATAAAAATGTATGAGGACATAAATTTAAAAGGAGATAAGAAAACAATTTTATTTGAAATATGTCAAAAATTAAAAGTTTGTTACATATTACTGGAAATTTCAATGCGTTTGTCATATAGACTGGGATTGGGTCTCCCATGGACCATAGGAGAAATATGTACAATAAACAGGACTGTAGAAAGAAGATAGAGTGCAATACCTGAAAAATAAATAAATTGAAAGGTATAAGTGTTTGGCTACACATTTCTATTTAAAAAAGTGGAATAACTGGGTTGATAAAAAAAGCAGCATGCGATCAGTAGACTTACAGTGATGGTACATATGACCCCTTTTGTTATTTGCTTGCGGCTATTGTTTCATTGATTTCGTCGATGGGTGTTGGAATCGTGGCAACTTACTGTTGCCTTTGGTCGGCGGCCTGCTTCAATTCCCTTTCGAGCCATTCTTCAATGTAGCTTCTCATTGGGGAGACATTGATCTCATTCTGGATTTTTATGTTGAAAAGATCGTTTTCTAATTCCTAGAAGTCGATAGAAAGATTGCATAGAGCCTGGTGAATTTCCTCATTCTGTACTAAATAGTCAACTAGCCAGTCCTTGACGTGATCTTGATCATATTCAAGGATGATGTAAAACTTTTCCAAAGACAAAGCCTTAAACATATCAACCTATTTATCGAACTCTTGCCTAGTTAAGGACAAGGAGTTTGTGATTAAGTCGTTGGTCTTTCTGGCTAAATTTATTCTTGACAACCTTCTGAATAATTTATCTTTCTTTGATATGGCTTGTTCACATGACTGAACAATGAGATGCAGGTTCTTCACTTTTTCTTTCCAGCATGCATTTAATTAACTGATCTGATTTTTGGATGGAAGATCTTGTTGTCTTCTTTTTGTTTCTTTCATATTGTTGACAATGGTGTGAAAAGGAAGGAGCGTTTTTAAATAGAAATGTTCTTCATCTTTTAACTCCACCTGCAAATGTTCAAACAAACTATGTGCCTTGGTGCCAAGGGAAGTGATGGTTTGTGATGTTTTCCATGCCTCAGTAACCAGTTTCATTCTTTTCTTGATATTATTCTCCACATATCCTCTATAGGATGCGAGGAGGTTGGAGGATCCTTTTAAGTTGGTTGCAGGAGTGGCAGGCATGGCTATTACCAAAGGATTCACAAGCAATGGAATAGGAATCAAAGCCTCTTCCAATTCCTTGACCCAATCCTTCAGTCTGGCATTCTCGGCCTCGATGCCTCCAATGGAATCATGAAGTGCATCTCCACTCGCCTTGTGAAGTTGACAGATTTGGGACGGCCACATGTTGGCAAGGTCAACCTCTGAACGAGATTTTCCTTTCTTATTTTTTACATCTGTTTTCTCAATTATTAATTTCTTGGACTGGCTATAAAAAACAACGCTCTGGAACATGAAGGATTCATCTTCGTCAAAATTTTCGGTATTGGATATGTCCATTGGATGACTATGCTGGATGGTGTCTCCAGAATGATTAAGGTAGTGGAGCATGCTATCCAGATCAGTGTCAAGCTCCATGTTCTCACTCTGAATTTCCGAATCTTCCGCCTGTCCCACATTTTTTTTTATCTTCTTGTCTACTGGAAGCTTGTGAGAACTATCAATTTTAGAGTGAGGAGGGTCGTTATCCCCTCCTCTGTTTGAATAACTCTAAGTTTCTTTGTTGTTGTGGTGGGCCATTGGAGCGATGCACCGGGATGTCGTACTTTTTGGAGTGTTATTCGTCGATTGAACACTCTTTTCACCGAGGCCTTTCCCCTGTTGCCTGTACAATTTAGTGTTTCTTTGTAGTGTGTCTAGGTCGTCGGCATCAGAAGAAGGAGAGTTGACACCAATGTCTCTATTTTTCGATAGGTGTTTTTTGAAAAAACAATCGCCAAGACCAAGTGTTTGTAAATTTTGTCGAAAAATATTATCGGGGTCAAACCCTCTTATGATTTCATCATATTCCAGGTTGAAGTTGCTACAATGCACTGCAAATTCATCAATTTTGTTGATGTTTTTCAACACGAACTCCCCGACTTTCCAAGGTAGAGGAATGAACTATTTTTTTCTCTTTTTTTGCAATAGATGCAACAAGTAGTTGTATTGTCGTGCTACTTCTGCAACAAACATTATGTCCGTAATGTGACATGGAAGGAGAGCAGGTTTTTTCGTGGAGCCAAAAATTCTTATCACAATGTAAGTATCCAAATGTTCAAGTGTCCCCTTCCTGTCCAAAAAATTGGTTGTCTGTTCAGATATGCGGGGAGAATCTTCTCCTAACAACAAAACTTTGAAAATAGACATGAAGCCATTAAAAACCTCATAAAAACAGTGAGAATCCTTGTGCTTCCACAAGGCCTGGTACCAGAACATTACTACGTCGAATTTCAAGTTGACATTCTTGGACATTGACAGTTGTGGAAACTGACAGCAATGTGTTATCAGAAAAACTAAGTAGGACGACATATAAAAAAAAAATTCCCTTTTGAAGCTTGACAATTGGGAACAAATTTCATGGGAAATTAACTTGCCCCAATCAAAAATGGATTGTTCGTTAACTGCAAAATACAAAATATAAAGAGCCATCTGGGAAACAGTTGTTGTGGACTCTTGTCCTGTTATTCTTGTAAACAACCAGGCAATTTCGCAGAATGGATTTCTAAATGAACTAACCTGGAAGCTTGTGATATCTTCAGGAACTAGAATCAGGTCTTCCAATAAATGGGGCAAGAGGTCCAACCCATTATTATGCTTTGCTAGGAACTTTTTGCAATCTTCTCCTTTACGTCAATGTTGGCTCCAACAATCGTAACATCTGGCGGAAGACCTGAGGTGACAAAGAAATAGAAGAGAAGTCTCGCAATGGAACAATTATTTTGTCTGAAATAAATTTATCGGTGCACCAAGAGACGAGGTCCTTATAGTCAAAAACCTTAGGGACATAGCCTGCATGAGAAATCCCAGAGGTCCAAATTACTTGGTTCTCTGTGGCAGAGGTTGAGTAATAAGAATATGCCCTAGACCACTGGAAGTTTTGGTCCTCGCGCCCGAAGATGTTCATTGTATCTCCACAAAACTATTGTTGAGATGATGCCATAGGTTTATGAGAACGTTGGTTTGTTCCGGACGATGGTTGAAATGAACACTTAGAGCCGATAATGTAATTCTCTGCTAAATCTTGGTTAAATGCTTATGAATGGGAAATATCCTCGAGCCTTTCGCTGATTAATGAAAATCTATATCATGATGAACTGTTAGCAGTAAAGCTTACTTATTGCATATTTAGAAATGTGAAGGTGGCGGGTACAACAAAGAGCAATTAAGGATTGGAGGTTTCGTGAATGTGCCAAGGTGACGACGTGTGAATGACATTTCATGATTTTGAAATCAACACTCGGAAGGTATAATATAACCCCCCGCAAATCTCAGTTTAATGTGTATTAATAGGAGATCTCCTTGAGCCTTTCGCCCATCAATGACAATCTATACAGTTCCTGCATGATGAGCTGTTAGAATTAAATCTCAATAATTTCATATTTAGAAACAAGATATGTATATATAAACATTTTTTTTTCTTTTATTATAGACAGGTGTGAAGGTCATGGAAACAGGGGAGAGGTCATGGAAACAGGGGAGAGCAAGGAACAAATGGCAAGGTCTGAAAAGAGGTCGGACGGGATTCGAAATAGGGTTACGGGGATACTCAGGAGAGGAGAGTGTTCCACAGTCAAATTTTATGTATCGGAATTTTTGACTGCAAAACGTGTAAAATGGAAGAGAGCATGATGGGGTAGTTCAGCGGTCGGTTTGTATATTTGTGGAATTCCGGGAAAGCGGCTAAGTATGGAATAGGGAAANCAACACTCGGAAGGTATAATATAACCCCCCGCAAATCTCAGTTTAATGTGTATTAATAGGAGATCTCCTTGAGCCTTTCGCCCATCAATGACAATCTATACAGTTCCTGCATGATGAGCTGTTAGAATTAAATCTCAATAATTGCATATTTAGAAACAAGATATGTATATATATAAACATTTTTTTTTCTTTTATTATAGACAGGTGTGAAGGTCATGGAAACAGGGGAGAGGTCATGGAAACAGGGGAGAGCAAGGAACAAATGGCAAGGTCTGAAAAGAGGTCGGACGGGATTCGAAATAGGGTTACGGGGATACTCAGGAGAGGTGAGTGTTCCACAGTCAAATTTTATGTATCGGAATTTTTGACTGCAAAACGTGTAAAATGGAAGAGAGCATGATGGGGTAGTTCAGCGGTCGGTTTGTATATTTGTGGAATTCCGGGAAAGCGGCTAAGTATGGAATAGGGAAACGGTCGGGAGGATTCGTTCTCGGAAGCGATGATTGAATTTTTCATGAATGGACCAACCCGATGACGTGCAAATGACATTCCATGATGTTTTAAATTAATGCTTTCTAATTGCATGCCTAGAAATAAGATCTTATATATAATTGGTAACTGCTAATTGCAAAAGGGCACGGGAACACGAAACAACGATTAGAAATTGAATATTTCTTGAACTTGCCAAACTGACGACCTGCGAAAGAAATTCAAAGAAATGGCGAAGTATGGAAAGCGGACAGACGGGCTTCAAAATGGGGTGACAATAATTCCACAGAAGACATCAAGACCCAACAGTTAAATTGTATTTCTCGGAAGTTTTCAGTGAAAAATGTGTACCACGGAAGAGGTCATTATAGGTAGAATGTAATACGGAAGACAGTATGATCTAAGTCCAGTTGTAAATGTGTATATCGCGGAAGTGACAGTAATGTTCATAGGTCATGGAACAATAGAAGTCCAATCTAGAGCCCGCCTACCAGGAATCCACGGTCGGAGAAGTGTCTTGGTATGGAATGGGGAAGCGGTCAATCGGTGTTGTGATATAAGAGCATGAGTGCAAATGTGAACCTGTAAGTCTGCTCACATGCACAACCAGTCACTTTCGAAAAATGAATAAGTGACAAGAAAGATAAAGTTCAGGGAAAAGAGAAACAGATATTTGGCTAAGTTTATAATACCTTTTTATCCTATCTATCTTAAGCTTCATTGAACCCAAAATTATTTTCATTGTACACAACTAACTAATGAAGTAAATTTCGCCCTCAACCATACACATTTTATATGAATAATTAAAAGTAAAATAAATACATAAATATGTATAATTATTCTATTTTTAATATAAATATGAAAATTAAAATTAATTATATAAATAATTAAACAAGTTATTCAAAGTTTGATAGAAACATTAAATATATAATATGAAAATGAAAATTATCATGTTTCACATAATTAACATTTTTTTAATCAAATCACATCTGTAACATATATCCCATTTTCCTGCCAAGATATATACTTGGAAAGAAGTGTGAAGGTGGCAGGCACAGAAAACAACAACTAGGAATACGATCCATGAGTTTACTTAGTTCTTGGTTGTATGCTTCGTCTGTCAAGTTGTATATCGCGGGACTCCGAGTCATTTTTTTAGCCAGCCAGCCCGCAAGTTCGGCTATCAATTTTTATAGTGCGGAACTCTGGGTGTTGTTTGTAGGACACAGAACTATAGAGGAAATGATTTGCCCTTTAATATAACTTCTGTGATGCAAATGTAGTATGTAGCTCGTTTTATCACTTTTCCATCCATAAACAATGGCAATCTTGAGCCCAGTAGCCCTGGAGCCCGTGTGTCAATTTGTATATCGCGGAGCTCCAAATGTTGTTTGGAGGAAATGGAAAAATAGAAGTGCAATGTTGAGCCAGCCAACGCGCAAGTCTGCTTGTCAATTTGTATATCGCGGAACTCTGGGTGCTACTTGTAGGACACAAAACAATAGAGGGCCAATTTAGAGAAAGGGGAAGTGCTCAGTCGAAACACGTGAATCCGCCAACCCGCGCAACAAGGCATTTTCAAAAAAAAAATGATGAAGTAACCAGGAAGAGAAACTACATGGGATAAAAGAGTGGGAAAATAGAAAGGCAGAGGGCAGTTTTCGTAAGCGCGAATTGGTTTCAAACAAGCCCCCATTGTTGCAAAACCATCATTTTCTACTAATTGTCAGCAAATGCTTTGTTGAAGATTAGATTTTATTGCAACGTGTGGGTGTAAGTATGTTCTTGATACATTCTTCCATGACTATAACATATTAACTTATGTATTAAACTTCATTTTCTACTAATTGTCATCAAATGCTTTGTTGAAGATTAGATTTTATTGGAACGTGTGGGTGTAAGTGTGTTCTTGATACATTCTTCCAAGACTGTAACATATTAACTTAAGTATTAAACTTATTGCATTATGGGTTGTTAGCATTAAAACTTAATAATTGCATGTCTAGAAACAAGAATAATGATTTTGCTGCAACATTGTACTTTGGTATTGCTATGTTCTATCTACATTGCAAATAGAATTGAACATTGGTTTGAAACTTTGTGTAATCCTTTTTTTGTTTGCATAAAACCCTGGTGGATTGACATAGTACATTGTCATATAATTGTTAGATGTTCCATCTTAGAACAAACTACCTTAGTAAATACAATATCGAAAAACTACAAGACCACCGAAACATGCCAATGAGAACAGGCATTAAATCCAGAAAAGAAGCAGCAACGAAAAGTCCAAGGCAAATTTTTTTAATAGTAAATCCATTTAAAAAAAAAAAGGAAAATATCGAGTATTATACATCTATCCTTAGAAATTGGACCCAATTCTTCGAGCCAAAACATCGAACGTATCTGCCACAAACTATGGTAAAATTGATAGTTTTCAGAAGCTTCCTGTGAGGAAGAAGACAAAAAACGTTGTAGGGAAAATGGAATAGCCCTTGACTGAAAGTTAGGACACAACTAGAAACCGCCTATGCACAGCCGAAAAAAGTTCAGGGACACAGGTTTCACGTGCAATTCTAGAGGCCCAAATTAGTCCATTCTGGGTGGAAGGAAATGACTAGTAGAAATATGTCGTGCACCAGTGATAGTTTAGGTCCTCATTCCCGAATATGTTAATTGTATATCCAGAGAATAGGACAGTAGTCCCGCAAGTGAATATTTTTTTGTCTTGAAATATATCTCTGGGAGAATCAACATATCATTTCCTTACAGTGAAATTCTTCCGCCCAGAATGAACTAATTTGGACCTCTGGAATTCCTACTTTCAAGCTTCAAAGAGGCTATTACGTTCAACTTCAGTTTCTTTTCTGAAAGTCCTTTTGGTGTTGTCAGGACCGCCATCACCGATCCGGGAAGTTCCGCCCGTTATGGTTGATTTCAATTTGGGCGCAGGAGTGGGAACAATCTCTACATTTCCATCATCCATTGTCGTATCATCGCTCATCATATCATCTTCTTTCGGCTCGGAATCCATGACATCAACATCTGCGCCAGCCATCAATGCAACTGGGCAGGTTCTCTGAGCAGGCAGGGTTGCCTTGGAATTCTTTGGCTTGAAATATATCTCTCGGTGTACCAAGGGACCATCTCCTTTTTTTCTCCTGGGCGGAGGGAGATGCGTTGTAAGAATATGCCCTGGAATAGTGGAACCTATGGCCATTATGCCTGAATGTGTTTACTGTATCTGGACAGAACTGCTGCCACAAATTAACGAGAATTTTCGTTTGCTCCAGACGATGTTTGAAATGAAAATTGGGGAGGGATAATATAACCCTCCGCAAATTATGGTTTAATGTGTATCAATGGAATATCTCCTCGAGACTTTCGTTGATCAATGAAAATCTCCAGGGTTCGTGCGAAATGAGTTGTTACCATTAAAGCTCACTAATTGCATATTTAGAAAAAAGTGCGAAGGTGGCAGTGACGACGAAGAGAGATTAAGAATTAGAGATTTATTAAAGGTGCCAACTCATCGGTGCACGAAAAAGATTGCATCATGTTTGAAATGAATACTTAGAAAGGATAACACTCTTCTCCACAAATCTTGGTTTAATTGGTAGTAATGACAAATCTTCTCTGTTCTTTTGGACATTAATGACAATCTTAACTGTTCCTGCAGGATGAACTACTAGGTTTAAAGCTTAATTATTGCATATCTGGAAATAAGTACAAAGGTAGTGGTGATGGCGAATTGCAACCAGGCATTGTACATTTCGTCCACCTGCCAACCCGCGAAACAGATTCCAAGAAATGCCCAAGTATGGAAAGCGGTCGGGCGGGTTACAAAAAAAAAAGGGTAGAAGATATACCCAGGAGATGTGAGGGGTCGATGGTCATATTGCATCTCAGTGACAGATATCAACCGTCAATTTGTATGTCAAGGAATTTTGGGTGTTGTTTGTGCGTAGGAGAATAGCAGAAGCACAATGTCGAGAGTGCAATTTGTATATTGCTAAACTTCGAGTTCTATATATAAAAGCATGAGACATTCGAAAAAAGGACCAAGTAAACAGAAAGCAAAAGCATACGAGATGAAGGGGAATTTGTTTGCTAATTTGTAAATCGTGGAAGTCCGGGTGCTATTTCCAGGCGAAGGAACAATGGAAACGCAATGTTGAACCCACTTATGCATGAACCCGCAATTCAAAAAGTTAGTTCAATAGGAAACGGGGAAGCGGTCGGTCGAGCTGGTGATATAAAAGTAACAATGGAAATCTGAAGACGCGAATTCGCCAAATCCCACACCTAGACATTTTCCAAAAAACGAGTAAGTAAAGAAAAGGAAAGTAGAGGGAAAAGAGAAAGTGGATGGCAATTTTTGGAAGCGGGAATTGGTCTTAACAATAACTATGGAGTGCATTAAACATGTTAACAAGTTCTTCAATCAAGGAATAGATACAGTGAGCGATGTTTATAGTTTCCAGGATCTGTTTGTATAAGAGAAGCATCTAAAAGTTACAAGAAAAACTTTAATGTTTAAGTAAAGTTTATGTATTGTTAGCTTCACCGCAAGTATAACAACTACGAATTTGAATTTTAATGTCCTCTCATTCATATGATTGTTCCATTAGACTTCGCATAGTATAAATTCTTTTATTTCAATTTGTTTGCTAATTCGTGGATCGCGGAAGTTAGGATGTTTTTTGCAGGGGGCGGAGCAATGGAAACGTAATACTGAACCCGCCTATCCGGTAACTTGCCCATTCAGAAAACTGCGAGCCAAAAAATTTGTACAATATGAAACGAGGAAGCGGTCAGTCGGGCTGGTGATATAAAAGTAAGTGAAATCTGAAGACGTGAATCCGCCAACTTCCACACCTAGAAATTTTCCGAAAACAAGTAATACATACTAAATATGTACTATAAAGTATGAAAATGAGATTTTATAGAGCATGTACGAATGTCGCATTCCATACTTAGCCACTTTTTGGATCGCAAGTACCCGGGATGGCGGGCTCAAAATTGGGCCTCTATTGTTTTGTGGCCTACAAGTAGCACCAAGAATTTCGCAATATACAAATTATCAAGCGGACATGCGGGTTGGCTGGGTTAACATTGCACTCCTATTGTTTCGTGTCATACAAACAGTAGTTGGAGTTCCGCGATATACAAATTGATAGACGGACTCCAGGGCTGCTGGCCTCAAGATTGCGATTGTTTACGAATGGTAATCCCTATCAACTATTTAACATTATCTAAAAACATTATTTTCAATACTAAATTATTAATATTAAATATTTATATTGTACAAGTTTGTACAATATGGAACGGGGAAGCGGTCGGGTTGGTGATATGAAAGTAAGTGAAATCTGAAGACGTGAATCCGCCAACTTCTGCACCTAGAAATTTTTCAAAAAACGAGTAATACGTACTAAATATGTACTTCTACAAAGTATGGACATGAGATTTTATAGAGCATGTACAAATCCCGCATTCCATAYTTAGTCACTTTTTGGATCGCGGGTTCTCGGGCTGGCAGACTCAAAATTGGGCCTCTATTGTTCCGTGGCTTGCAAATAGCACCCATAATTTCGCGATATACAAATTGGCAAGCGGACCTRCGGGCTGGCTAGCTCAACATTGCACTCCTATTGTTCTGTGTCCTCCAAACAACACTCGAAGTTCCGAGATATACAAATTGAYAGACGAACTCCAGGGCTGTCGGCCTCAAGATTGTGGTTGTTTATGGATGGTAATCCCTATCAACTATCTAACRTTATCTAAAAACATTATTTTCAATACTAAATTTTTGAAATTAAATATTGATATTGTACAATTTAATTAGACAAAAAAGTTTGTACAATATGAAATGGGGAAGCGGTCGGTTGGGCTGGTGATATAAAAGTAATTGAAATATGAAGACGTGAACCCGCCAACTTCCGCACCAATAAATTTTCAAAGAAAACGAGTAATACATACTTAATATGTACTTTTATAAAGTATGGACATGAGATTTTATAGAGCATGTACGGATCCTGCATTCCATACTTAGCCACTTTTTGGATCACGGGTTCTCAGGTTGGCGGGTTCAAAATTGGGCCTCTATTGTTCTGTGTCCTACAAATAACACCCAAGAGTTTCACGATATACAAATTGACAAGCGGACTTGCGGGATGGTTGGCTCAACATTGCACTTCTATTGTTCTGTGTCCTCCAAACAACACTCAGAGTTTCGTGATATACAAATTGACAGATGGACTCCAGGGCTGGCGGGCTCAACATTGTGATTGTTTACGGATGGTGATCCCTATCAACTATCTAACACTACCTAGAAATATTATTTTTCAATACTAAAGTATTAATATTAAATAATTATATTGTACAATTTAATTACATAAAATTATTAAAGGATGTTAAATATCTTATTTAAAAGAAAAACTCGTGTATTCGGAAACTTGCATTCCAAAAATTTTGTATAATATGAAACGGGGAAGAGGTCGATCAGGTTGGTGATATAAAAGTGGGTGGAAATATGAACACGTGTATCTGCCAAGTTCTGAACCTAGAAATTTTTCAAGAAATGAGTAATACATAATAAATATGTACTTTTATAAAGTATGGGCATGAGATTTTATAGAGAATGTATGGATCCCTCATTCCATACTTAGCCACTTTTTGAATCGTGGGTTCTCGGGCTGGCAGGATCAAAATTGGGCCTCTATTGTTCTGTGCCCTACAAATAGAACCCAGATTTCCACGATATACAAATTGACAAGTGGGCTTGCGGGCTATTTGAATTTTAAGGGCCTCGTGTTGATATGATAGCACAATTGGACTTTGGCCAGTTTATATTCATTTATTACACTATGAAATGGGGAAGCGGTCAGTCGGGCTGGTAATAAAAGTAAGTGAAATCTAAAGATGTGAATCCGCCAACTTCCGCATCCAGAAATTTCACTAGATTTTTATAAAGTATGTACGGATCCCGCATTCCATACTTGGTCACTTTTTGGATCGTGGGTTCTCGATCTGGCGGGCTCAAAATTGGGTCTCTATTGCTCTGTATGCTACAAATAACACCCAGAGTTCTGCGATATACAAATTGACAGGCGAACTTGCAGACTGGCTGGCTCAACATTGCACTTCTATTGTTCTGTGTCTTCCAAACAACACTCGGAGGAAACGAGTAATACATACTAAATATGTACTTTTATAAAATATGGACATGAGATTGTATAGAGCATGTACAGATCCCTCATTCCATACTTAGCCACTTTTTGGATCACGGGTTCTCGAGCTGGCAGGCTCAAAATTGGGCCTCTATTGTTCTGTGCCCTACAAACAACACCCAAAGTTCGGCGATATAAAAATTGACAAGCGGACTTGCGGGCTGGATGGCTCAACATTGCACTTATATTGTTTTGTGTCCTCCAAGCAACAGTCAGACTTTCACGATATACAAATTGACATATGGACTCCAGGACTGGCGGGCACAATATTGCCATTGTTTACGGATGGTCATCCCTATCAACTATTTAACATTATCAAAAAACATGATTTTCAAGTACTAAATTATTAATATCAAATATTGATATTGTACAATTTAATTACATAAATTATCAACATTGAACCCACCTATCCGATAACTCGCCTATTCGGAAAACTGTGAGCCAAAAATTTTGTACAATATGAAACGGGAAAGCGGTCGGTCGGGCTAGTGATATAAAAGTAAGTGAAATCTGAAGGCGTGAATCCGCCAACTTCCGTACCTAGAAATTTTCCAAAAAAATGAGTAATACATACTAAATATGTACTATAAAGTATGGACATGAGATTTTATAGAGCATGTACGGATCCCGCATTCCATACTTAGCCACTTTTTGGTTCACGGGTTCTCAGGCTGGCGGGCTCAAAATTGGGCCTCTATTGTTCTGTGCCTTACAAATAGCACCCAGAATTTCACGATATACAAATTGACAAGCAGACCTTGCGGCTGGGTGGATCAACATTGCATTTCTATTGTTTTGTGTCCTCCAAACAACACTCAGAGTTCCGCGATATACAAATTGACAGACGGACTCCAGGGCTGGTGGGCTCAAGATTGCGATTTTTTACGGATGGTAATCCCTATCAACTATCTAACATTATCTAAAATCATTATTTTCAATACTAAATTATTAATATTAAATATTGATTTTGTACAATTTAATTAGTCATAAAAGTTTGTACAATTTGAAACGGGGAAGCGGTCTGTCGGGTTGGTGATATAAAAGTAAATGGAAATCTGAACACGTGCATCCACCAACTTCCACACCTAGAAATTTTCCGAGAAACAAGTAATACATACTAAATATGTAATTTTATAAAGTATGGACATGAGATTTTATAGAGCATGTACAGATCCCTCATTCCATACTTAGCCACCTTTTGGATCGCAGGTTCTCGGGGTGGTGGGCTCAAAATTGAGCCTCTATTGTTATGTGTCCTACAAATAGCACACGGAGTTCTGCGATATACAAATTGACAGGAGGACTTGCAGGCTATCTATCTCAACATTGCACTTCAATTGTTCAGTGTCCTCCAAACAACACTCAGAGTTGCGCGATATAGAAATTGACAGATGGACTCCAGGACTAGCGAGTTCAAGATTGTGATTGTTTACAGATGGTCATCTTATCTAGCATTATCTAAAAAACATTATTTTCAAATACTAAATTATTAATATTAAATATTTATATTCTACAATTTAATTACATTAAATTATCAAGGGATGTTAAATCGCTTATTTTTAAAAAAAATGATGGAAACAAAACAAAGTTTTTTAAAATTCTATCACCGCAAGCATAACAATGACCAATTTGAATTTTAAGGGCCTCTTGTTGATATGATAGCACAAGTGGAATTCGTACAGTATATATTCGTTGATTTCAAATTATTCCAGGAGATTAATTTTACCAAGTTCATCGATCAAGGAAAAATGCTAAAACAAGCCACATACTACATTTGCATCACAACGCCATATAAATTATCAGGTGGATTTGCGGGCTAGCTGGCTAAAAAATTACAATTCTATTGTTTTGTGTCCTCCAAACAACACTCGGAGTTCCACGATATACAAATTGACAGACGAAGCATACAACCAAGAACCAACTAAACTCCAAACATGCCACAAGCAAGTTCCCACAAGGTTCCATAGAGAAGGACGCATCGACCTTTGCATCAAACAATTTGATATACAAAAAAAAGACGTCGCTGCATTTGTTTTCTCTTACATCTGGTATATGTTCCCAGTAGAAAATAATTGGGGCCATGGGATATATGGGGTTTGCTTCCATGCTTCCCATTTTTGGATCGAACAATCTTATGTGCATGCAATCTCAAGTAGTCGAGTCCGACGAACATTCACCTGGATGTTGAAGAAATATTACAGAGACACATGAGATATTTTCATTTCCTGTCAAATTTTGATATGTTTTTTTTGTTTTTTTCCTTCTTCAGTC
>SNQJ01S0001074.1:191476-202302 GCA_010110895.2 Picea sitchensis
TAAAAAAAATAAAATAAAATAAAACAAGCCGCAGAAATTTGGTGAAGGCTATTTGTATAAGCAAAGTGTGGATGCTTTTGTGGATGTATAAGCACAACAGTTGTAGAGCTAGCTAGTTTCTTCAGATCCTGTACTATATCTGCTCGCAACTCTTTTACAAACATTGTCTGGGTTATGCGAAAGATCCTTTCTCTAACTTCCCTTTTCTTTGTTATATTTTTGAAGAGTATAAGTGGAAACTGCCCTTTATGCAATTGTTGTTCCATTGACGAAAACAAATTTGAATAGGTATCGAAAAATTGCATATGCAACATGGAACAGTACAATATTTGTGTAAATTACCCGACATACATTCACATGCGAAAGTAAAGGAAAAAACTGGATATGGAAAGCGGTACCATTGCTTTGTTGTTGTCCGACTCTCCATCCTTTATATGGAGAATGTGTTGTGAGCCAAGTTTTCTCGCCAGTGTGAAAATTGCGCCAATGGTTCCGATTGGGTAAATATCACAACTATGTGCAAGCTACCTGATAGTCGTGTCTGGGACGAAATGATATTCTGAACAAACAGCGGGAATTTTTTCCACAATACTTGTTTCATTGAGAGAAATAATTTGATCACAATCACCATGGTCATACATTGTTTTGGGCAATATATTAAATTTGTAATGGATATCCCATTACCCGGAAATATCTTTTCTGCATGTTTCTAGACAAGTTGTGTAGGAATAGTCAGTGTCACTATCATCATGGCCTCCTTGTCTGTCATGTCAGCACGCATAATGGATCTAGTTTTGTTTGCTTTGTCCAAGTAGGTGCTATAGACAACCATTATGTCCCTAACGAACACTTTTGCAGTTCGGCGGTTGTTCAAGCCCTCTATTGATAGTACTTTGGGTGTCACAACTCTAGACCTGGTGACAATTTTTTAACAGGAAAACTAAAGTGAATGGTAGTGTGCATTTGTTTTTTGTATTCTTCTTTCACTAGCATAAATCTACAAGTACATGCATAGCTTCGATGAACTATGGAGCCGGAGTTTTGCAACCACACCTCTTAGTCTGTGGAACCTGCGCTATGTTCGACGTCTCGCTTGTACTTGTTGATACCTCTTGTGAAATGCAAACCATGTATTGCAGATGACATCAACATATTCACCATGCCATAGATGAATAAATAGTCGAGGATATTTGTTTGGTAAACATACAAAGAGTAGAGCGTATGCATCTTTACCTTTGGCCTTGTTGGTCTGCTGATGTCTGGGACGACTAACTGCTCATGGCCATGATACTAGTCCAACTTTTTCTGATGCAAGCATGTGCAGATGAACATCGGGACTAAACAAGCATATGCATTGTACACTGTCCATCAGAAGGACTAAACAAGCGTAAAATTGTATGCATCTGATTTTTTTGACTAGAAAAATGTGTAACAGTAAATAGGGCATGAGGGCGGGGCACCACGGCCTATCTGTTTATCGCGGACCCCTGGAAGCCAGGGGAGAAATCTTCAACCCGCCAGCCCAACACCCGCAATCGACAAAGTGGATAAGTATGGAATAAGGTAAAAGCGTGACCATAGATGTGAAACCGTTAGTCCGCCAACCGACGCACCAAGGCATTTTTGGAAAGACCACTAAGCAAATCAATTAGAAAACAAAAGGGATAATAGAAAATGGAAAAAGTAGAAATAGAGAGGGCAAAAAGGCCCATTGCTACCAAGCCATCGTTTTCTGGTCTAATATTATATGCCCCCACCTAGTTTGTATATTTAATTTACCAGCACAATTGGTATACCTTTTCAAAGATTGTACCACAGAACCCTCTGATGTTGCACAGAACAATTCATCTTCCTATCCAACCAACATGTTTCTTCCAAGGTAGCAACATCGAATATGCAATGGACATGAAGGCAAGTTAGCATGAAGAAAGACATGTAAAACAAAGAGAAACAGGTCTATTTATTCCAATGTAACAACAAACAGACTATGATTCACATGAGAATATGCAGACATACATTATATTTGAAGGAAGAAAAGAACAAAAAAGAAATAAAAAAAAAGGTGCAAAGCAACAGAACAAGCACAACAAATATACAGACAGTAAATGAAAAAATGAACACTGGAATATGAAATAAGAGTACAGGTATCCACTTTTGTAATTTCTCGTCTACATTCCCGCCAAAGAGTCCATCGTCCTCTCCAACCATTATGTTTGTTTAAATGTAGCAATGCAACGAAAATACAATGGACATGAAGCAGGTTAGTATGCAGGAAGACATGTAATGAAGATAAGTTATTATGTAGGAAGGTACGCAACATCTACATATAATAAACTAGGTGAACAGATATACAGACAATAAATGAAATACAAAACAACGCAATATGAAATAACAGTACAAGCATGCACCTTTCTATCTCCTCTTCAACCGATGCAATCAAGACTCCGTCATTTTCTCCAGCTATTATGTTTGTTTGAATGTGCGAGCGCACAAAATACAATGAACATGAATGGAAGTTGGTATGCACCAGAGAAAAAGTAATATGTACATACAATAAAAGAGACCCAACGAATAGTCTAGAAGATAGGAAGAAACATGAACCTTTGCGCTTCTCCATCCATAGCTATAAATATGTAAAAAAAAATTCCCTACCCAAAATATATTACAAGCCACAAAATATTACGAAATTGCATGGTTGTAGCTAAACATTTATGGTTTTCTGTGGCAAAGTATCCAGATATGCTTCCACTGATGGAAATACATGTTCTTTATCCTCTACATAGACTATTGTTCCCACGATACAAGATTTTGGTTTTCCGTGGCAAACTACCCAGATATGCTTCCAGACATCGAAATATAATTTTGCAGAATCTGTGTTGTACATATCATATCTCAAGCACAAGACAAATTGTATCATGGGCACATCAGTCTGTGTAGAGGACAAAGAACATGTATTGTCATATGGGCACATCTCACCATACATGGTTTATAAATGCAACCTACATAAGTTTTATTTCAACAAAAAAACAATGGATATTGCAATTTCACATGAACTTCTCAAACTATTTTTCATGCAACTATTTTCTTTCATATCAACAATGAAGCACCAACAAAATCTCACAGCAGAACATATATCAGCCTCGCCAGACAGGGAAAATAACACAACTGCATTTCAACTCGTGGGTGCAAGGGATGAACACCGTAAAGCGCCCAAAAAACAATAATAATCCAATATATATATATAGCTCCAACCACCGGCGCAGGACCCCAACCCTGCAAAGCCGAATCAAACAAAAGAAAACACCAACCACCAAACCAGTGAGAAAGCACGAACAGGCCCAACTGCAGCCCCAGGGCCCTAAAGCGTAACCCTGAGCCAAACAAACACAACCAACAACCGACGAACCAACGAACCAACGAACAAGCAACAACCACCGAACCAGTAAACAACATATGTATCTCCAACGATTACAAAAATGCAGTCGAAGCACAGAAGGAACCGGAAACATACGACGAGCATGCCAGTAGAAATAAGCAAACATTCTTACTTGCAAACTGCAAACACTGAACAACAAACAAGGAATAGAAAATGAAACTATGGCATGGAAACTTACTCTGAAATGATGAAAGGCAGAAGCGCAGGTCAAATTGTGAACCAAACAACAACAACAAGCAGCAACCGACGAATCAACGAAGAAGAAGCACTCACCGAACCAGTAAACAATGTATGTAGCTTCAACGATGACGAAATTGCATTGCAAGACTAGAAGAAGGATGAAAGATACAATGCCTAAAATCACTGCAACGTTGTATGGAAAATTTCGAGGAAAAATGTACTCCCAGAAGCGTATTTAGATAAACATTTAAGTATGTTAGGCTGTCTAAGGACCTCACGATATGCAAACATTTAAGTTGTCAGGCCTGTTGGACGACCTCACGTCATGTAAACATTTAAGTTGTCAGGCCTATTCAAGCACCTCAAAAAAAGTGTCAATACATTTCAATACAAATACATGCGGCAAGGACGTTATAAACGTTGGAATTATCAATCACTATAAAGCTTGGATATCTAAACATTTCAATATGATTAGTACAAATAAAAAAAACACCGTATATGATCTAAGACAATGCTAGCAGAAAAATGCTAAGACAAACATTCGAACAAATGCTAGCATTAATCCACCTTCAAGCAATGCATAAGAAAAATATATGATTCAAAAAGACTGTAGACAATGAAAAAGTTTGGATATGCTAACATATAAAACATTGGGAATAGCGAAGCCGGCAATAAGACCTCCAATGTGTTATCCAATCATATCACTACATATATGGTACTTTTTATTATAAAAATTCGATGTTTTTAGTTCCCTAGCTCCAACAATAGATATTATGCAAATATTTGTGGTCAAAGAACAAACTAATGTGAGGTCAACGAATTATCAATTGCTATAGTCCCCTCTATGCCTACGACAGGGAATAATAAATATCATTGCTTTCATCTAAATTTGAAAATAAAATTCATTAGTTTCACTTTATATTAGGAATAGAATTTGTTAGTTTCACTTTACGTTAGGAATATAGAATTCTAATAAATACTATTGCTTTCATTTAATTTTGAAAACATAATTTGTTAGTGTTACTTTACGTTAGGAATATAGAGAATAAATACATGTTTTCACTTTAGCATTATTTACACCTCATCGATCCCTATAAAATACTTAAAGTTATTTTTGCTTTAACATTATATATATAATTTATTTTAAGTTTTTATAGATATTGGAATTTCTTATGACTTTCCCTGATCTGTAGAATTGCGAAAATAATTATAATTACTGAATTTACTTTAACTTCTTATAAATAATAAAATTTACTTAAGCTTCCCATTATCTATTAAATTGAGAGAATAAATATTATTATTTTATTATTTTACTATTGCAGATCTATAGAAAAACTACCGACATCAATTTCAAGGCTTGAACTTTTAAGAGTATTAAGATTGGATTATTGTTCAAGTTTGAAGCGGCTACCAGAGATGTTTTCAAATCTTCAATCTTTACAAGTGTTGAGATTGGATTATTGTTTTAGTTTGAAGGAATTGGCACATAATTTTGGATCACTGCAATTTGCAGGGTTGCATGAGCTTGGAGCAGCTAGGAGAAGATTTTGGATTATTGGATTCTCTACAAAAACTTGATTTGCAAGGTTGAATTGATCTCAAAGCACTTCCTCATAATTTTGGCAAACTCTCATCGTTAAATTTATATTTATTCACTGTATCTTCTTCATATGAAAAGGATCTCCCTAATGGCTTGGGAAATTTATCATCCCATGTTGAACTAGATTTCCTAAGAACCATTCCAATAACATTGGAAAATTAAAGTCGGTATTCCCTTAAGGAATATGTCACATTATTTGAGTGTAACTAAATTACCATATACCTTGCCTTTTTTTCTAAATTGATTTTTCTATTTTTTTATATGGTTTTTCCAAGATTGAGAACGACATGTTGTTGCAATTAGATTTTCTTATGAGAGTAGTTATTGGTATTCATTCAATTCTTTGTTGCAATTAGATTTCCCAGAGAGTATTATTATTATTGGTATTCATAATTGATTTCAATTATTTTTTTTAAATAAATTATAAATGATGTTCAATTAAAATTTGAAATAATTTATATTGATAAAAAAAATTATAAGTTATTTTCAAAATTTAACGACAAATTAGTTAGGCATATTGATTATAATGTTTCATTTTGACTAAATATGTTATTGATGAGTGTACCTTGACTTGCATTTTAAAACTATTTTAATGATATGATTGTGTATCCTCATGGTGGTATATAATCTATGAATATGATTCATTTGGATGTCATTGGGTATTATAACATTGAATATGAATTTATGATATTGATATAGAGTTAGGAGAGTGAATGTTTCAACTTGGATATGTGATTAAAATTTTCTTTATTTATATAGACAATGTTGTGTATAGTTATGTTCACATGTGTGTATTAACAAAGGTTAGACTTGCCAGCTAAACCTACATATGGGCAAAGATTGTATGAAGAGGATGTAACAAGTGTCTGTATCTGATAGGGAGAGGTGGAGTTTTTTTCCATGACTAAAAAATCCCTATGTGTAGACTATGGTTGAAGTGGCTATGTCCTTACTCAAGAAATTGCACAATGTTGTGAGATCGTGTCACAAAGATTGCCCACAAGGATAAACTAAAGGGCTTACAATAAGGGCATGGAATTCTCTCTCACCAATGGTAAATGGTATGGAGTGAGCACTACCTCACCCACATTATATTGGTTCCCCCCCATGTGAATATGTACTTAAAAAGGTTAGAATCATCAACACCTCCCCAATATTTGTTGGGAATCCCCATCTCAAAATGAAAACAAGTATCATGTGCATATTATTTAGAAATAATATTCTTGTTGATGAAAGTACATTCATTTAAATAGAAATGATACTAATGAGAAAAATAGATTATTTGGATTTTAAATATGTAGAGAGCTAAGGTGGAGAAAAGTAAAGCAAAATGTAAATTAAAATAATTTTAATTAAAGGTAAAATTCACTTTATTTAAATGCATTTTATTTAAGTAAAAAAAGACATGTCATGGAAACATATATGTGAGTTTCACTTATAAAAGAAAGGATGGAAAAGTCTGTGAGAAGTGGGTGAACAATATGCATATTAGACAATTACAAATTAGAGAGTTATGCATGAACAATATGTGGCATTATGAATGAGAAATATAGGGGAAGGGTGGCCATGAAAGACGCCCAATGGTCACATGGTTGAGATATTGTTTAAATCCATGGAGAATTGGTGGAGAGAGGCTTAGATTGTGATGAGCCCTAATCAAGCACTTGTTTTTGCTTCTGGTGGAGATCTACATTAGCTCTTTGAGAGCAGTACAATCTCTTGGTGAAGGAGGTATTTTTTCCCTTTACATTCTTGCTATCACTACTCCTCCATAGCAGTGTCTGCAACTTAGGGGTCCCAAGGGAAGAAGAGTATTCTTTGTATATGGTAGGGTGGAAATCTAGTGTGTTGAATTTTTTTGGTAAGGCAGGAGCTTGGAGTGGGAGTTAAAAACCAAGAAGACCAAGTAATTGGAACCCATGAATATATTTCTTTGATTTCATTCATGGCTAGAAATGATTTTAGAGGAATATCTATCTCTGGATTTAAAGATTTGTTTCATTTTTACATTGGAATTTAGGAACCTAGGAGTTGTAAAAATTTTGTTACTATGGACGACCACAACTTTCAAGTCTATGACATGGGAAACTATTGTAGGAATCTACATGTTGAAAAATTTGGAAAATGGAGGAAATGGTGTTATCTTTCAGTTTCTCTTTAAATTATTACATTTAAATATATATAATAATTGTATATATTTAATAATATTAAATTGTATAATATTCCTCTTATTTCTACTAAAATGTTTAATACTATTAGATTGTATAATATTTCTCTTATTTTCAAGATTATGCTTGAATTAAATGTTTTTAATCTTGAGATTTATGCTTGAATTAAATGCTTTTAATCTTGAGAATCTTAATGTTAAAGAGGAAAAACTATATGGGTTGAATGTTATGTTTCGTTATTCTTATAGATGGTATATACCTCTTGATTATGTTTGTATTATTAAGTCTTTGAGTATGTTTGTATTATTAAGTCTTGAGTATATTTGTATTATGATTACTCGGGGAATAGAAACTAAGATATATGCTTTTATGTTTTAAATAAATGGTAATTACCACATTACTATAACAATATTTTTTCCTCAATAAAATGAGTTTTCTCACTTAAAACCTATTATGTAAGCAAATCATATATTTAATTATAACAAATAAATTCCAAAAGAACATGTTCATAATACATAACATCTCACACTAAATTTTGTAGTATTCATAACTCTTCAATTTTGTAGTTGAAATTCATTTGACTATCGTTTTAATAGAGACGTCTAAACTCTCAACATATTTGGTTCCCTTTCCTCAATCTAAGGACGGAGACCAAAACTGTGTGCAAGAATAAATCCATGTTGCATTAGTATTCCAACAATTGAAGCTCTCTGCAGATGCAAGGAAACAAAAATGAGAACACACCACCATAAAAACCTTAAACTAAAATGTCATGGACAAAATTGAGGATTTTTTTATGAATTCAAAACTAAAGATAACAATGATACATGGGGTTTTATAAATAAATTTGTAGTTGTAGTAAACAAGGGTCTTGTGAATGATGGATAGAATGTGTAAACATATGTGATATTGTCGATAAGATGAATGAGTGATCAAGACTACGAAATTTCTGGTAATTATGTTAATAAATACTTACTATCATTTATTTAGGTACCAAATGGACATGGTGCATGTAACATCTCTCGGTTTATCTAAGGAACATTTGTTAAGGTTTAAGCTATTATTAGGTTTCTTTTCATTTCACTAGATAACCATAGCATAGATAGGATCACTGAGAAATACACAATCACAAGAGACATGTCATTTATCCTGGGAAACCCTCATGGGAGCGAAAACCCAGCAAAAACTTCCTTAATATAGATAGCCAATACAATGCCAAGAGATAACTCAAACAAATACAGAAATTCCTCTCCCAAGAATGTGCCTCTCTCTCTCTTCCTTATTCTCCAACTGTAGCTCTAAACTTGCGCTCTGATGAACAAGTGGGTGTGTGTCCAAATGAGGCACTAGCCTCTTTATTTATACAATCTGACAGACACTGGAGTGAGGTGTATTTCACTAGCAGGGACAACTTCTGAATCTGGGTGGTTATAACCACCTTTAATTAATTTGGGGGCCGACTTCTTATTCTTCCTATTACAATTAGGGTTTGACCAATCCGCAAAAGGGGATTTGGTCATTTACAATACCCGACATGATCAATCCACAAAAGGGGATTGATCTAGAATGAATAATACATCAATAATAAATAGAATACTCTTTGCAGTTACAATATTTCAACACTCCCCCTTAACAAGAAGGGTATTCTACAACAACATCAGGCAGGAGAGAGGACAACATCATCAATGACATCTTGGAACACTGAATGGCATATCTATAAATCATCAGAAGTTTTTCTCATCATCAATATCATCATTCTCAACAAAGAGTTGGAATGGTATCATCATCTGCATCAACATGGATTAGTATAAAAACTAATACATCATCATCATAGCACGAGGTTGGTCACATCATCACAGCACGAGGTTGGCACATTATCACAACACGAGGTTGGCACATCATCACAAAAATTAAGCTAGCACATCATCACGACAATTAAGCTAGCACATCATCACAACAATTAAGTTGGTGCATCATCACAACAATTAAGCTGGCACATCATCACAGCAATTAAGTTGGCACATCATCACAACATTTAAGCCGACACATCTTCACAGTAATTAAGCTGGCACATCAACACAACAATTAAGCTGAAACATCAACACAGCGATTAAGCTGGAACATCAACACGACAATTAAGTTGAAATATCATTAGCATGAAGTTGGCATCACAACACTAGGCTGGCAACACGACACTACTCCCCCTTTCGAGGGAGGTCCTTTCAGACTATACCAATCTTATCTCGAAAGTGCTCAAACTTTACATGATATAAAGGCTTGGTCAACACATCATCAACCTGTTCATCCGTGCTAACATATTGGAGCTTTATGGCTCCTCTTTGCACCATGTCACGGATGTAGTGATATCGGATCTCTATGTGTTTTGACTTGTCATGAAATAAAGGATTCTCTATCATCTTTATGCAGCTCTAGTTAACACATAGGATCATGGTTGCTTCCATCTCTAGGTCAAATAGACATGTCAACAACTTCCGAAGCCATATGGCTTTAAAACTGGCAGAACACGCAGCAATGTATTCTGCTTCCGTTGTGCTGAAAGAAATGCTTGATTGCTTCCTACTCTACCATGAGATCATGGCTAACCCCAAACTGAAACAACATCCTGAAGTGCTCTTCCTATCAAAGACACTTCCAGCCCAATCTGAATCAGTGTACCTGTTAGGAACCAAATATCAATATAGCATAGAAAAACCTCAAAATAAGTACTCAACGCCTTGAAAAAGAGATAAATTTAGATAATAAGCCTCTTCGAGGGAGCAACCTCCTTATGCCCACATAAATGTCCAAATACAAGATGATTCCAAATGAAAATGTCTCCTTGGTATATATAGGAGACTAGGAGGTATAATTACAACTAATGGAATAAAGCCGACATAAATAAAATAACAATACTAATGTAATATGCCCCAATTAAGGGGTAATGAGACACTATTTAGGGCTTAACATGCCCCTCCCCTTGAGACAAGTGTTTTCCACAACGCTTGATTAACTCTGGATGCTTTTGTATAAAAGGCTCATCTTCCCGAGTGGAATCTTCAGTCGGTAGTTTCCTCCATTTAATGAGATACTCTGAAATGGATCTATTCCTCAGCTGGCAAATTCTTGTGTCAGTGATGGCTTCCAGTTTCAATATGATTTTTCCTTCCTCATCAAGTTCTATCAATATAGTTTGAACTGGGATCTTGTCACCTATAACCTTCTTTAAGCATGAAACATGAAAAACTGGGTGTACTCGTGAAGATGCAGGCAAATCCAATTTGTATGCCATAGTACCAATTTTTTGCAACACCTTATAAGAGCCATAGTACTTTGGTGATAATTTATTATCCTTCTTGGCTTGCTTGAGGGACATCTGTTTGTATGGTTGTAGTCTTAAAAACACCCAATCCCCTACTTCAAAACTTCTTTCACTACGATGTTG
>SNQJ01S0001074.1:205442-217992 GCA_010110895.2 Picea sitchensis
CATTCTCCAATGATTTGGGTTCCCAAAGGCAAACCTCATGTTGAATGTTATCCTTTAAAGTTCCTATGAATACATCAATCAAGTGCTCATCTAGAATATATGTTACCTTTATATTCAATCTTTGGAAGTTCTCAATGTGCTCTATAACTGAACCCTTTTTCTTGAGATTTATCAATTGGCTAAAGAAGATATTTCTCCTTGTATCCTCATAGTGTGTTATCATTTCTTCCGTAAAAATTGTCCAAGTGACGAGTGATTTGCGAGAACAAAGCCATCGATACCATACAAATTGATTAGGTTCTAAATATAAAGAAACAATTCTTACCTTTTGTGCATGTGGCACATTATGTAGATCAAAGAATTGCTCCATCTGAAGTATCCATGTGATTGGGTCCTTGCCATCAAAATTCCTCATATCGATCTTAGGAACGTGATTGGTCTTCAACCCAAAGTTTGAGTTTCTCCATTCTTGATTCACCTTCCTTGTGTCCTCATCATGAATTTCATGGGATACATTTTCACTTTCAAGTGTCCTCTCTATTAGGAAGTTTTTCAATCCTTCCATGATCTCCCCTTTTAAACCATCCATCTTAGTATTAAGAAGAATATATAGAATAAGTTTGTGTAGAATCAACTAACAGTTATCTTATAGATGAAGAAGAAGATTAGTTGAAGCTTAAAGATAAAGTTATATATTTTTTTAGAGAAGCAGAAGATGATTCAGATGCCTTTGAGGATCTTGAAAAAATCACCAAGGAAGCTCTAGAAAGGTACCAAAAGCACATCATGGCACTAAAACAAATGCTCAAGAAACAAGAAGAAAATAAAACAACTGAAAAGGTCATATCTAAACAAAGGACCCAATTAGAAGAAAAAGAAGAATAAAGTAAGAGACTAAAGACTAAAATAATTAGTCAAGTAGAAGAAAAGAAGGTAGATGATGAGATCAGCAAAACCCTTGAAGATATTAAAGAAACAAAAGAAATCAATGTCAATCTAAGGACCCAACTTGAAGAAGCCAAAAGGATAGAGGAATTATTGAAGAATCAGGTAAATGAAAAGGAAGAATCATATTATAAGTTGGAAGCAGAAGTTGTTGATCTCAGAAGGAAAGCAGAGAAGTCAAACACTCATATCAAGTTCATGAACAACTCAAAAATATTGGATGAAATCTTGGATAGTCAAAGATCACCAAATGATAAATCTGGTCTTGGATACAACAAGGAAACAACACACTCTAAAGCTAGCACTTCTAAGAAGCATGATGTATATCCTCCATTTTCAAAGGGTGGAAGAAAATATACAAGTCAAGCACCTGCACAAAGCAAGGAAACCTTCAAAAGGTCAGAACAGGGAAGACATCAAGAAGCCAGTCCTACACTTCAAAGCAAATTTAGAAGAGAGACACCTTCAAGGTGGACACAAAAGCAAATGTATGAAAATGTTTTCTATGGTCATTGTTTCTCATGTAATGAATATAGTCACAAAGCTTTGCACTGTAGACATTATGCAAGGAAAGGTGTTGGAATATTCCATGACATCCTAAGATGTTGGAGATGTAATTTGTGGGACACATTGTTGCACATTGTCACACCATGAGGTGTTACAGTTGTAGTGGGTTTGGCCACAAATCCTAGGATTGATGGAATTCAAGAAGACAGTCAATGAGGAATGCTTCATACAATATGGCAAGAAGAGCATGGAAGAAAGGCAATATTGAAAGGATGGAAGCTGAAAGAACAAGTACTGAGAAACTATGACACTCTCAGAAGTGGATGAAGAAGACTGAACAACCAGACATGATTGAAGGCATAAAGAATGAGCCAAGCTTAATATTTTATGAGGCATACACGGGCTCCTATGGGAATAGTCACGTACATACATGAGGTGACTTATAGAAATTTCACGTACATACGCGAGTTGTCTGAATAAAATCCGCGTACATGAGGTAAATCTTTGAAAAAATATGTACAGATGAGTTGCAACGTGGTTTGATGGTACAACACAGTTTATGCAAAGTCTAAGACGGTATTCATGAATACAGGCATACTTGTATGTGTGTTTGATGAATGTATGGTGATAATGTATGGTTGTGTTTTGGATCATGTGCTTGGGGTCTATCTTGGATGCATGGTACAAGCCCTGGTGTGTGGATTGAGGCATTTTTTGTTAAGGTACAATGTTGATTGTGTTAAGTACTTATCAATAAGGTAATGGCACTTTGTTTATGAGGTATATCATGGGTAATGTGATACTAGCTAGAGGTACATCATTGATCTATTGAGGCATATTCTTGGTACATTTCTAGAAGTATTATTGTTGCATTATACTTGTTGTAGTGAATGGTTTTTTAGGCAGATCTATTGTAGTACATGGTTGGTACATATGTGAGCTCTATTGATATATCTTGAGATGTATTGTGATATTTTTTGTTAGTGTTCTTGCTATATGCTTGGTACATACTTTAGGCTTGGTATATTGTATCTTGGTGACATTGAGGAGCATGCTTGAGGCATGTGTTTGAAGGTATCGGTATATGACTTGAGGCACATCATTGGATGCATGGTGCATGTCGGTTGAGGTCTACTTGTTGTGATACATTGCAAGTACATTCCTTGGATGCATTAGCACATGGTTTATGGTAGTTGAGTGATATGACACTTGTTTGAGGTACAAAGTTAGCATGATTGTATGGTTGATGATGTTATTGGTGCATTTGTATGAGGCACTTGTTAATGATCTATATACATGTGTGGTACACATTTGGCACATATTCTTGGCATATGGTTGAGATACACTTTATGGTATATGGTATTGTGATGTTGGTACATCTTGTTGACGTTTGTGAGTAGTCTTGGTTGATACACATCTTGGTGATATTATGTGCATGGTTGAGAGTTCTCTTGGTGATTGATCTTGGTGAATAGATCTAATGTGGTTGATGATATTGATGTGACAAGTTGGTTTGTTGCATGGTTGATGCACTGGATGGTGATACAGGTTTGGTGCATGGATGATGCACTTGTTGATGGTACAGGTACAAAGTGATGGATCATTTTATGATGCATGGTCAGGTCCAAGGATCGTCAAAGGAATAACATATCTTGGTATTTTTTATGTAGTATTGTTGAGCAGTTGATCAGTGTTTTGGTAGAGAAGTAGCATCCACAACAGAAGTAGATTAGAGTGGTAGCATATTGTTCACAGTGATTACATGGCATCTTGTAGAGAATATAGGGGGAGACATACCCACAGGGGGAGTTATTATTCTTCCCATGATTGGTTTCAGAGGTATGATTACAGGAGGAGAGATGATAGAGATGATCATAGAGGGAGAATTGGCAGCCATGTGCTCAACATTTCATCATAGTGATGTCCTTTGTCAAAGGAGGAGAGATTATTCATATGAAGAGAAAGGACAGTGCAGACAGGGGTAGCATCCCCAAGGAGATTTGAGTCAGGGGGAGCAACCCCAAAGAGATATAACCTTTTCCATTGATGTCAAAGGGGGAGAGATAGAAACATTGATGAGGAGCAATGATCACAAGGGGATCATGAGCATTACCATGTCTAAGTGTTTCCATCAATGATTGATGTTGACATCAATGTTGGCGTTGCCATCAATGCCAAAGGGGGAGATTGTTGTACTATGTTGTCATTGATGCCAAAGGATTAATGTCAAAGGGTTGATGTCAAGTAGTGTCATAGTGATGTGTTGAAATTGATGTCAAGGTTGATAGTAAAGGAAGTTCTATCATTGATGCCATGTCATGGTTGATAGGAAGTACCAAATGGATGAACTCCAAAGTGGTCCCCTTATGGTGAAATCCCTCACAGGAAGACGTTTTGCAAAGTACAAATGGTTAAGTGGTTAAGTAATCCTAGCAGTGTGGTTAAGGAACCCAAGTTTGGTTGAGGAATAATGTAATGGAGATGAGTGAATTTGCAAGTGAGACTATTCTAGATGGATAGTACATGTCGTGTCATTTCCGATGATATGTGATACATCACATAGTTCCTCACAGTTGAGGATATATGGCCTTAGTGAAGTTGGAGAACCCTCATCAGTTATATAGAATCCCCTAGAAGGTCAAAGAAGTCAAATTATTCTAGAAGATCCTAGAAGAAGTTGACTAGTCAAAGTAGTTGCAACTAGGAGTTAATCATGGGTTAAGTTGTTTCTATAAGAAAATAATTAAAAATAAATTAGTTGCAACTAGAAGTGGTGAGATTACTATTTGTGGATAAAGTGGTTGTAAGTGGACAAAGTAGTTATAAGTGGGTTAGCCCTAAAAGAAGGAAGTTGGTTAGAAGATAACCCATAGAGGAAGCTACTTGGAGAGTATAAATAAGATAGCAAGGGTCTCTTATGATAATGATATTTGAGAATATTGAATATCTATTATATGGTGAAAATTTTATTGTGGGCACTCATTGATACATCTGAAGTTACACAAGTCTAAGGTAGCAAAGGAAGGTTGACGGTGAAAGTTTTGGAGCTTCAGAAAAACCCTAGTTTCTGAAGAGTACGCGAGCTACAGTGGAGGAGGTCGTGTACATACGCGGGTTGCAGTCGAGGAGGTCGCGTACATACATGGGTTGCCGTGGTTGAGGTAGCGTACATACACAGGTTGTAGAAGAGGAGGTCGCGTACATGTGAAAAGGTCATGAAAATAGATGTTGGTGTTAGGTCCCTAAAGTCTGAAGCAAGTTCCTAGGTCAGCATTCTATAGGTTCAGATCATCTACATAAGTTTTGGTATGGTTACATGTTTGATTTAATGTTTATATCTTCTTATGGTATGATGAATTCTTGAATCATTCTTGGTATGGTTGTTGTGAGATTTGGATATGGTATATTTTGGTTGATTGGTTGAGTGAGTAGCACTCTTGTGTATGGTAGAGTTCTAATATGGTTGAGGGATATCTATGTTATATGATTATGTATGCATGAGGTTGTTGGAGGTGCTTCATTTATGACATGGTACAGATGGCACAAGTTGGTTGCAATGACAGGTTGTGGGTGGATGTGACAGAGGCAGTGAAGGTCTACAGAGATAAAAGTTTCAGAGTTGTAGAAAGATGGAAAACCCTAGTTGTATGAAGGTGTACGCAGACTGATAGAGGGAAGGTCATGTACATAAACGTGTTGCAGTATAGACAGGTTGCATACATATGTGTGCTACAGTATAGACAGTTTGTGTATCTTTTGGTACATCTAACATATTGTTTTCTATCTACTAGTTGAGTCTTGTACTAGAGGGTTGTATTCCTCACATCTCAGTTCGTGCTGAGATATGCAATTTGGGTCTTGTATTGAGAGTCCGTACTCTCTTGGAGTTGGTGATATTTTCAGTTGGTGTTGATAAACCCCAGAGATTATAGTCTCCTGTAACACATAATACAAAAATCTTACACATATATCTGGTGTTTATTGTGTTTATTATGGTGATGGTTTATAGTTCTCTATTATTGATGAATGTTGTTGATACATGCAAGTAGCTAGGTATGAATGAATAATATGTTTGAAGTGGTTGCTAACTAAAGTTTTGAAAGAAGTGTAAAAAGAGCCCTACATTGATTCACCCCCCCTCTTAGTGTGGTCGGTGTGTCCAACAATTTCTATTGTCTGAGAGAATATATTTTCAAGGATACTCGTGCTAGGAAGTAATTAATGAAGAAATTTACACCCACTCCATACAATATTACAATTTGCAAGTCAATTTGGAAGGAAAATAATAAATTTCTTAGGGGGTTGCAATTATATTGAGAATCACCATTTGAATATGTTCACATCTCTCTTCTTAATTATCATGTATTCAAGAAGCCACCTAGGAGAGAGGTAGAAGGGAATGTCTCTCACGTTGATCATAATGGTTAGTATAGATTACTCCCATAATGGTTGCAATATATTACTCTTATAATTATTAATATATATTTGCAGGAATCTTATTGTCTCATGAGAATGAGAGTATGAAAAATACTTGACATTTCATAATGGGTATTTGTGATATTTAGTAATTTGGAATGGTATAAATAGATATTGTATCTCCATGGATGCAGTATCCACCACATGAGGTTGGTGCACGTGGTAATTTGTTGATTTCCCAACATCATGTTTCATTTTGCCATAATAAAACTAGTGATAGTGGATGCAAATTTACCCTAAATTGAAAGGATGATGCAAATTTACCCCTAAATCAAAATTTCACAATGATTATGTATTTACACACCATTCGTTTGGATATAAAATAGATTGTATACTCATATGGTTCTCTACTCCCTTGTCTATATGTCTTGTTGCAATCTATGGGCCCTCTTTCTCATCGCAAGCTCAATCATAACACCCGACCTCCCAACTAGTCTTAATAATATGATATAATGATCTCTTTATAGCTTTGTATTACACTCTTAATGTGTTTTTTTGTTCATTTTGTTGGACAATACACTCATATCTACACTATATCTACCTATCTTAATCTACACATCGATAATTTCTCTTATATGTAGCAATGGAGGAAGAATGCCACTCTACACATTGACCAAAGGATGACAACGAAGGAGAGGATGAAGAAGAATCAACAAAGGGGGAAGTTATATTCAAATCAAGTCCTTTCAAAGAACTCTATCTTCTCCCACAATTCCTAAAATGCCATTCCAAACATCACATAGATAACAAACACAAACCAATGATAGCCCATGAGGCATGATCCCCCTATATTAAGATAGTATTGTACACATCACATAAATAGCATCCTCAATTCAAATATGGTCCATGAGGAATGACATAGAAACATAAATAGTTAGGAACCTTAATCATCATCATCATCATTCATTAGGATGTTGGTAACTTGGATCACTTTCTTATGCAACTAGTGTTTCGACAAAGCCTTATATATCATTAAGATTCTTAATGAGATTGATCTGATCATCTAGTCATCTCATAACTGTTACGGGAAATTAATCCCTATGGTATTTGGGTCACAACCACAATAGATCAAAACCCAAGCAAACTTGTCTCAAACTCTAATTAAACAATCAATCAGGAATAACTACTTATGATAACTAAATTTTAGGAAAATGGAAGAAGAGTGCACCTAGAATCCTATGTTTGGAGTAGATCCCACTTGACATCTTTCACTATGAAATTCCTTCCCAAAAACCTTTTGAAATCCCTACAGACAAATAAATATGCAGGTTGCAAGAAAGTAGTTATCCGCTAACTAACCAATTGTAAACAATGTAGATTCAATGTTAGATTCAGAATTTCATACACATAATATCATAAGAATCATAAATAAACACAAAGAATCGGACGAGAATGAAAGTTCTTTTCATTAATGAAATAAAAATGGGTTGGTTACAACCTATAACCACTATGACATCGTCCTGGAACTAGGATCCAAGCTCCTCCACCCAAGGATGAAAATGTATAGGAGTTCCTCCAACACTTTGCACTCAAGCAGGTCCAAGGAAGACAAAGGTGTTCTCCCTGAAAAGATAAGGTGAATGCAAGTTATGGAAACAAGGGTTTCTAGGAAGAGGGGACAATCTCAGAAACTAGAGAAACAGGGCACTTGCAGGATAATTTTCAAAAGGTAAACATAATGGTGCATTTCTTAGCCATGTTTTTCCTCCACCCCAAGGCTCTCTTTTATACTACATTTTAATGGTTGGAGTTGTTATGTACAGGATTTAGGAAGTTAGGGAATGGAAAATCATGTAAACTTCGCTCGAAATGTCGAGATTATATTTTTTTGAGCCAAAATTAACATATACGCAGGTTGCTAACAAGGAACTCACGTACGTACATGAGTTTCTTTAAGGAAAGTCATGTACGCTTTGACAAATGGGGTTTTTAAATAAGTTTTTGAGGAGGAAAAAGTGGATTTAAGTCCTGCAAGCAGGGAAAGGGATGTGACATAGGCCAATGATTCATCATATGCATGTATAGTGGAAAATGACTCTATAATAGATGCCCCCTAATGTGTGAGTTCATAAGGGAAACTGATGGTCAAAATACATTACAAAATTCATGAGATAGTGGAGATGTCATTGGGTAGGAGTAGTTGAATACCAGTTCCAGAACAATGCCTACAACAACAAAAAAGTAAGATACTCTCTTCTCAAGTCATTCATTCCCATGCTTGAGTATGATGTAAGCATGGCCGCCAATCAAATACACTGCAAATCCATGAAGGATATAAATATAATCGATGTATGTGGCCATGAAAACTATGCACAATGTATCCATGTGATATATAGTAGTAGCAATCATGGCCACAAGAAAATACATAGTGGATCCATGCATAAATGTAGATCACAGTCACAAATGGATACACAATGTAGTTATGTCTCGGGATCAAATCAGAGGATATCAAGAGACAAATGAGTGAACAAATTGATCCTCTACATGTACCAATGTCTGAGGGTGGTACAATAAATATAAGTCAGGTAGGAGCACAAAAGAGGTGATTCTTGTACTTCACTCAAACTCTTCAATCTAATCATTGTGGTACGAGTCTGCACTATGTGAATAAAGGAGTTGAAGTTGAACCCACTGAGACATCATTTGATTACTGATCATTTATGTATATCGTTAAAAAATGAAAGACAACCCACCGATGATGATAATGGGAATCAAGGTACCTAGTACAATCTAACAAGTGTGAATAAATGATTTGATGTCGAGCACCTGATAAAATCTATCGATCAGGGGACATTGATGTATTCCCACTATCAATAGCAAGGGAACCTGCCACTGATGACTGCAAGCCCCAAGGTACTAATAAAAATTCTAGATCCTTGTCCTAGAGCAAGATGTGTTGAAGTTTATAGGAAGAGATCCACTGGATGGAAGGCATTAAAGCATCCTTCATCATCTAGCACAAGGAGTAGCAAAAGGCCAAAGATTTGGAAGGACTCAGACGAAAATATTGTAAGGACCACACCGAGGTACGACTCCGGCATGCACCAGATTGAATAGAGCATGGTAGAGACTCTTTGAATAGTATCCAATGATGAAGACTACTGACAAAGATGAGGAATCCATTAATGGGGTCAAATGGAAACCAAGGTACCACACGAATCTCTATGTGTGATGCTTGTTGTTGACATTGAACACAAGGGAAACCGCTCAGTCAGTGACCAATGATGGTTTGTCATCTGTTAAGCACTAGGTTACCTATCAATAATGAAAATAGGCCCAGGGTGCAACTCTATATCATACTCTCATAGCAATGTGTTGGAGTCGATGAGAGCAGATCCACCAGCAAGAAGTCAATGGGGACCTTCTATACTAGCACGAGCGGGAAACAAAGATACTTGTGAAACTAAGAATTTTTTTACTAACATGGAAGGTCGGCTTGGAAAGAAAAGGTTTATGTAGAGTGGCCAACAGAGGTTGACTTCCCTTGAATAGAGACGCGACACAAAATGTGACTTAGGCAGCATGGACTGGGATACATATGTGACATAGGAGGTATCAACAGACGCTCTGTATGAATGGAATAATAACCAGATGGAGGAGATTCATCTCAATGACAAGGAAAGGCCTCCTAAAGCCATACTAAACCCATAATGATGCGATAAGGACTCATAAGACTATGATATGTTCAAGAGCAACATAAGTAGTTTCCATATAAAATATTTAGACTCATTCCCATGCTTCTTTTTGTATTTTTTCTTTTTTTTTTTCTTTTTCATATTATAAACCCTGAAAATGAATAAAAGAATGATATAGTATAGTGGAGGAAACAAGCATCGTGGGCGAGAAGACTAGTTCCAAGTGCAAGGAACATACCTATGCGTAATGCAAGGAAACACGTGCAAGATATGAATGCTCAGGGGAATGTTTCCTCCAGGGATAAAGGTGTCAAGTCACAAAGGCAAAATATTTCAAGGTTGGTAACTTATTCGAGAATGCATACAATTGGCTTATACAGCAACATGTTGAAGCCAGTATTAGGCCCGAAAAGCACGAGCGGTTAATATGCAATGCGGATACAACTTAACACAAAAGTTGGGAAGCTCTGTGGGTAATCTCGCTAGAAAAATTTGAGAAGAAGTAATGAGGCTTCATCACAAAGTCATGACAGTACTAAAAAGAGCTTTTGAGACTACAAAAATTGCAGTATGAGTGTCAAAATGGCCAGTGAGGTACTAACTAGGACACTCATGAAGAGGTAAGCTCTACCATTCGTAAACAATACCTTTAAAGTAGCTTTGAGGTTGTGATGCTGAGAAAAAATGGGATTGAACCTATGGTGTAATCATGATTGGTAAAGATAGATGCATTATGCAAGCGGACTGAAACCTACCCTAAATGCTCATAATGACCACAATACATAAATGAGGGAGCCTCGTAGGTATTATCCTGAAACAGATTAAGACGAAGATATTCAGCTTCAATGCAAAGTCATGGCAGGACTAAACAAGGCTCCTGAGCTTATGAAATTATTTTAGCATGGGTGCCAAAATGCAAGCCATAGTCTAACTAGGACACCCATGAACAGTAGGCTCTACCACATGGATTATGACACTTCTAACAATAAAGAAGGTTATGTTTCACAACTCAGTGGGGTCGATCCTAAGGTGAATATGTGATTGATATGGACAAATGCAGTATGCAGGCGAGGCAGTACCTACTCTACATGACAGTAAAGAGCATAATACCTGCCGAAGAAATCGAAAAAACGCCACTAGATCCACACATTTGTGTAAAAAATGAGATATCTTAAATACAACTACGTAAGAAAACAACTTCTGAGTGTTTTATTAGGTTAAACAACATAAAATTGTTCAAAAGGAGGGAAAAAATTATTTGAAAAAGTGGAAAAAAGTGTTAAAATAGGTGTAAAACTCATTTTTTACCATTTCATTTTCACTTTTACCCTTTGGAGAGCATCGAAACCCTTTTTACCTTCCAAACTTCTGGAGACCAGTACAAGTCACACAAAGCTTGAAATCAAGAACTGTGTGGACCAAGTAAGTAATCTCTTCCTCCTCTTTATTTTTATTCGCAATTTTTTAAGATTTAGTGAATTTTTGAGTGGGTAATGATCTTTTTAAAATCGCACGGACATGTACATGACTTTTCTCATTGTAGGTCGCGTACATATGTGACTGTCTTAACTGACAGTCACATACACCTACGCAACTATTGAAAAATAAAAATATTTGACTAAAAAATGATTTGGATTTTTGAAGGATGGTGATAGAGTGGGGGGGGGGAGCACGGGGAAGTTGAAAATGATGTGATGAATAATTGGGAGACCCAAGAATCCCTCTAAAGATGTGGATTATACATTTTTTTCTGTTGTAATGGCATAAGGGCACAATGAATATTGCTTGCAACATTGATAGATTATTGGGAACCCGACGCAGATGCATTCATGATTAGGGGGGGATATTTAAAGATTGAAATTGAAGATATATACTTTCTTAATGGACTACCTCTACAAGGAGATGTTGTAAACTTAAAAGGTAAAGGATCTATTAGTATTACGATCAATGAATATATTGAATTGTACTGGTCGATCAAGACACATAAAGTTGGGAGCCAACTCCCAATAGGTGAGACTACAAATCTTAGTATAAAGATCATTGTTTTATCGATTTCCCAAATTACAGGATTAGCATCATTGCATCAAGCCTCCCGGGAAATGATGTTCTATGAAAGAGAATGTTTGATACCAAAATTATATGATTGGAGCACGACATTATTGACATGTATGAAGGTCCAATTGACAGGATGCAGACAGGGGAAACTGAAAAACTTTGGCTATGGAATCCTTTTGTGTTGTTTCTTCTTTGAGAGGAATCCCATGATTAGTCCAAGAGTGGACATCCATCCTTACTACGTCTGAGATGGTGCAATGGATATATGTGTTGAAGTCTTATCGAGGAAGGGAGGGTAGCTAGGGGATCCATTGGATGATACCTTCTTTGCTCAGTGGTCACGCCAAGTGGTAGCTATAGAGGACTATCCCTATGCAGGGATAGACTACTAGCAGGACCCGGAGATTCCTATCCCTCCTAGAAACTCCTACGGAGACATTGGTACTAAATTTTATAATTATTTGATGTTTATATTTTGAGAAAAATAAATATTTTTTTTTATGTGGATCATATGAATAATGAGATTGTTTGATTATGCAGATATGGGACCAAGACGACCAGAGGCATTTCCTCTGCATGGACGACGTGGTCGGGATGGAAAACCGTGAGTAGATACCGAGCGAGTTTTAGATAACGTCTAGAGGAATCTGAACAGATTGGTGCATTAAGTGCCCATGGTATGGATCGAGGATCTACCGGAGCAGATGCAGCAGCATGTAGTTGGCATGCCAGGGGTATGGATATGAATATTTTGATGTCTTGCTCATGTGACAGTGTGCTATGAGCAACGTGCAGAGGGAGGAGTAGGTCCTTCAAGACATTAATTAGGAGATACTTTGATTATTGTATTTTTTGTATTATCGGTCCCTATAGAGGACAATCGAGGCATGAAGGCCTTTTTGATATATGATCCACCTTTTTGTAACTATTGA
>SNQJ01S0001074.1:218042-232631 GCA_010110895.2 Picea sitchensis
ATCTTTTTTCCTTTATAATGATGTGCTTATGATATATTGTATTATAAGAATGATTTGAGTTTTTAATTTAACGTGAATGGTGTAATTTCCAATCTAACACGTAGTTAGCAAATGAATCAAATAATACATTGGCACTTATTGGAATATGAACATAAGTAATATGATCAAAACAATGCTCTAAAAAATGCACTCTAAGGAAACGATGAAGTAACATAGGGTTGTGAATATGATAATTACCATTTAGTTGGCATACCACCAGTTGAGCGTCCAAACAAACTTCTAAGGACTGAATGCGGTGTGCAATGGCATCACGAAGTAGTTCGATAACAATGCTATACTCAGCTACATTATTAGTATATGGATTGAGATAAGAACCTCAGTGACCAACTCTCATGTAGGCGAATAAATCACCCAAGCGGTAGAAGCCAGATTATAAGTATGGCGACTAGCGCCATCCACGTACCCTATGAAAATTGACGAATTACGTGACATATGCCAACCGAGCAGAAGAACCATAAGCATTATTAATGAAAAAATAAAATTATTATCATATTGTACAGCTATATACAATAATTACAAAAGGACCGCCTAAGCAAAGCTACTCAAGCATAGTACTTTTTCAAATAGAACCCATTTCTAGGCTCCGAAAGCACACTCCCCTTAAAATATTCAAGCTCGTAGGCTCCTTTCCGTAAGGCACAACTCACAATGTAAGGGCCATACCATAATGGATTAAATCTTCCTTCCCCCAAGGCAGCTTTGTCTTGGTTGTATACTAAGACAAGATCACCTTCCGAAAAAATCCTTGGGTGCACGGACTTATCATACTAACTCTTAACGCGATTTTTTTGCACTTCATTTGCAGTCAAAGCATATCAACATTGCTCATCAAGGTGTTCTATATGGAAAAGGAATGCTTCTAACTCATTGGAGTCAGGTAGAATCTCTACAACGATCTTAAGGGACGGAATCTCACATTCAATAGGTAAAACAAATTCCAACCCATGAACGAGCTGGAAAAGAGAAAAGCCAACAGTTTTTTTTACTTTGGTTTGGTATGCCCATAAATACGAATAGATCATAATGTTCCAGTTAGACTTTATTTTGTTAATGGTACGTCGGAGAATGGTTTTGAGAGACTTGTTAACGGCCTCAACCTATCCATTCTCCTGTAGGTAATACGGAGATGAGTGCTCCTGCCTAAAACCCAACTTGGAAGCAAGTTCTAACATCATCTTGTTCTGGAAGTGACTACCATGGTCAATGAAAATCTCTTTTCGAAACATTGAACAAAGTTATAACCTGGTTGAATATGAAGAAAGTGGCAATATCACCGTCACTCGAAAAAGAAGGCATGGCCTCCACCCACTTTGTGAAATAATAAATGGCCACAATAATGTAATGATGTCCCCTATCCAAAGGTGGGTGTCACATCATAAAATTAATGCCCCATTTAGTAAATGGGCCAATGGTGATGACTAGGAAAAGAGGAGCAGGATGCATGTGCATCTTTCGAGAAAAAATATCGCACGGGTGACATTTCTTGACCGCTTCTATGCAGTCTTTAAAGATCAATGGCCAAAAGTACCCAGCGCGCAATATCTTCTGGGTTGTTTTCAGTCCTGAAAAGTGACTGCTACACACTCCATTGTGAAATTCATTAAGCACAACTTCTGCTTCCTCATGGGTTAAGCAACGATGTAGAGTTGAATCAATTCCTCGACGATACAAAGTGTCACTGATGATAAGGTAATTTTTTGCTTGGTGGTGAATCCGATGTCAGTCATCCTTTGAGTAATGCAAGGAAAACTTGAGAGTCTGGAGATATATAAGGATATCTCCATACCAAGGGTTAGTATAAGAGATGAGGAATATACGCTCATCCGAAAGTGATTCAATAACTTCATTCTCTCATACTCTACTGGGAACTCCAACATAAGTTCGATGAAGACTAACGACTTCATGGATTTGGCAAAAGAAAAATCCAAATCAAACTCCTGAAGAACAAAAATCCATTTGTTATACTTCCCTCCAATTATTCATTGAGTTAAAACATACTGAAAAGGGTTAATGTCGGAGATGACGGTCATCTTGCCCAAAAGATTATAATGGCAGAGGCATTGAACAACATGAAATGTTGCTAAGGCTAGTTTCTCGAAATGAGAATACTTTAGTTCAAGTCCCATCAAGTCCCAAATCAAATAATAGATGACATGCTCTTGGAGCTTATCATCCTCGTAAACCAATACCATGCCAATCAAGGATTCAGTTGCGGCGAGATATAGTATAAAATCTCTATTATAATCTGGAGGGATAAATAACAGAGTCGAAACTAGAGCTTTATTCAAAGCACCGAAAGAACATTGTGCCAACTCATCCCAATAAAATGGGACCCATTTCTTCAATAAGCGTATAAAACCTTTTGTGGTATTAGCATAGTTCGGTACAAAACATTGAAGGAAATTTTCCTTTCCTTGCAGACTCTGAAGTTGAAGTATTGTGCATGGGGGAGGCAACTGAGTTATTGCCTCTACCTTCAAAGGGTCAACCATGATCCCTTTAGTTGAAACGATAAAGCCTAAGAGACATCCCGAAGTCACACTAAAATTGTATTTGTGTGGATTTAAATGAATTTGATAGTGACGTCATCTCTCGAAGACAAGGCAGAGATGTAGAACATGTTGTTCCCTCTTACACGAGTGAGCAATGAGATCATCCAAATAAACCTCCACTATGTGCTTTAGATCATGGAAAGAAAACAACATGGCCCACTAAAAAGTAGCTACATCATTTTTAAGGCCAAAAGGAATCTTTTTTTATGCAAAGGTTCCCTAAGGACAAATAAAATTTGTCTTATGTTGGTCCTCGGGGCGGATCTGTATCTCGTTATAACCAGGAAAACCACCCATGAACAAGAAAATCTCACCTCCTGCGCATTCGTCCAGAATTTGATCAATAAATGGTGTAGGGAAGCTATCCTTAGGACAAGATTTATTCAAATCACGAAAATCGATGCATACTTGAATCATACCTTTCTTCTTGTCTACCAGAATAGGATTGGATGCCCATTTTTTCAATGGTACTGGATAGATAAAGCTTGCCTTGAGAATTTTTTCTACCTCAACCATGATTGTTGTTACTTTCCTCGGGTTGACTAATCACAATTTTTGTTGAACCGACTTAGTATTTTCATAGGTTTGAATCTCATGTTCAACAATATGAGTATCTATGTCAGGAATTTCCTCGTACGACCAGGTGAAAACATCACAAAATTATTTGAAAAGTGTTGTTTACTGAAGAATTTCATATTGAGAACAATCTGCCCCGATAAAGACGTTTTCAAAAACATCAAGGGTTCTGGAAATCTTGATCGAGATGGTTTCTGATATATTTTCCATATTTCCCTCAACATAGACACCATGCTTTGCTAAGGGTTTCACCGTCCAACCATAATTTCCCAGCTGACTTAAATTCTCCTCCTTCCACACGACTGATATTAGGGAGAAAATACGATCGATGATTCTGATCCTCCCATGGTATTTTCGACCCAATCATTGCCTCGATAATATCCTCATCTAACAGAATGACTTTATCAAGAAAATCCCGAGAAGTTGAAGAATTTTGAGCCCAGACGGGCTATGGATAATGATAATCCTCCTCTATCCCTAAAGGAATTTGATTTGAGTCTACAATGGCCTGATGAATATTCTAGTAAGCTACCTCAGCTATAGACAGTGGCATATCCATCTTGGCATGTTCGTGACCTTTGACCGATTCACACAGCGAGGGTAACACCCATGGATCTTGCAGATACGATGTTTTGAATGAAGTGACTCTCATCATCGAAGTCAGGGGACTCGAATTTAAAAAACCGACCGGGGTGGCACAAACATAAGACACCGGTGCTAGGAAATTAAAAGTTCCCATGAGTGAAGGGCACATTCCAACATTGATACTCTCAGTTTCGACTGAGATTGTTCAATCCAAGGAATTGTGGATCCCAGATTTGTCGCAGAGCTAGACCAATTGAAAGCCATCTATCGATATTCATGATCCTTCCCTCATGGGGAAAGCATAAAATTTGAAATACCGATGAGAGGACAGATGTCATCGCATAAGTCCAACTCCTTCCTAATAACATATTATAGTTGAGCAGTGCATCGAATAACTCTAATTCTATAGAAAGGGACGTGCGTCCTAACTGAACCAGAAAAGAGGAAAAAAGCCTGTGTGGCCTAAAAGATCATCCGTCGAATGTGGTTAACAAAGTGGAAGAAGGTGCAAGCTCTGTAGAGCCAATGGATTTCCAAGTGGATAGGGACATAACACATGTCGAAGCACCCTCGTCTATGATGGTCCTCCTGATTACATGTTTTGCGTATACAACGCCAATATGGAAGGATAAATGAAAAGGAAGATGAGGTTTAACATCAGTAGCGTCAAACTTCATAGCGAGCTGGATGGAAGAATCCACCGCTCCGATCACGGATAACAATGCAGTGCATTGCATGGGGCAACTTTGAAGCACCTCTAACGCAGACATCACACACGGTGTTTGAGCTAAATCCTCAACAATGGAATAGTTGGGTGCATCTCTAGCATTAGGGTTATGCGACGTCCATTTGTACACACCTTTCGGTATGCACTACATCATTTCCTTCTCAAGTTTTTCTATGTGGAGAGGCCCATGAGGATTGGGAGTTTATTTATCTGATAATTTAGATTTCTTTGGTGAGAGTTTTGTTTAGAAATTATCGGAAGAACCACAAAGTTTTGTTGACAAGCAATTGAAAACATTGTGGTTCTTCCGATAATTTCTAAACAAAGTTTCTTTATCTTTCAATGTCAACTCCAGATTATTATAATCACGATTTCTGGTCGACAAGTCTACCTCCTCCTCTTTTAATTTTGAATAATTAATCATATTAAAAAATGAGAACGATCCATCCAGCAAAGGTGCACTAGAACTAGTTCCCCCTTGTAGATTGGAAGTGGAAGATCCAACCTGCATATTGTGTCCTTGCAGAAACAGGTTTTTCAATACAACAGGTTATTGTTGTTTTTGTTGTTGTTGCAACTTTATCAGTCATTGGTATCCTTCCATATTTGGGCATTGATGAGTAAGATGATCATCCCTAAAAATCTTGCATCGAAATTTCACCTTTATATTTTCATCCTTTGCCCCCTCAGCATTTTTTTTCAGGCTTATTATATTTTCCCCCACCGCCCTTCTTGCCATTTCCTTTATTCTTATCTATAGGATGTTGAGGACCCTTTTGAGTCTTCAATTGCACAGTGTGTACATCTGAGGACTGAGTGGTGGGGGTGGTCGAGCCAGAGGTCGTTGTATAGACAGCTGCTGCATCTGGCTAAAGACTAGATATATGGCCTTACTTTGTGAGGAACCGACAATACCATCGACATGCAGTCCTGATTTTGGTTTTTCTAAGTTGAGAGTCGAATGTGGTGTGTTTTGCATGATATCGTAGAGAATACCTGATTGAGATTAAATCAACTCCAACTTTTGTGCTCTAAAGATTGTCTTCTCTTTTGTAAAGTCCCTTGAAGTGGCCACATCCTTAGAAACATAAGGAAGTAACGAATTCAAGAACCATTATAAGAGAAATTATGGTAGGATCGTGGCTTTTATCAAGCTCTTCCATCTCTTCCATTCTCGAATGTGATCGGAAATGTACGTAGTTTTATCTTATTCAAAGTTAGCTAAAATCTATGTACCAACATCATATTGGATAGGGAGTTGGAAGTGGTTGAGAAAAACCATGGTGAGATTGCCAAATGTTTCATACTTAGACCTCTCCAGTTCTATATACCATTTAGCGACGACCCCAGTGAGGGTGCATTGGAACAATCGCAACCGTATTGAGTCGTTTTTCAACGAATTAGATGAGCACCACAAGTCAAATGTCGTTACGTGGTCCTGTGGGTCTTAACCACTCTTTCCTTCAAACTTTGGTATGTATAATGGTAGTTTGGTGGGGACTGTAGGTCAACTTGAGTGATGGCGACTCAGGTCATTCATCAACTTAGATAAGTCTTGCAAATGAAGAGTTGTCAGAAAGGTAGCCTAGGCTATGACATCGAATGATTGGAAACCTGAAAAGAAGGTCTTGGATTGAAGTTGGCACCAGGTTTCCAAGAAGATCTCACGGATGAGCCAAAGCCTTGGGTAAACCCTTGGTTCTAGTTAAACGGAAGAAAAATCCCACCTATTTGATTCCTGAATGGAAAAATAGGGTTACCCCCTATGAATCCTCCTTGTGAGTGAAAACCTCCCTCCATGGGGTTCGACTGACCAGAAAAGGGTTTTCCCTCTGATGGCATCCCTTGCGAAGGGAAAGACCCTTTAGTGAAATTCCACTGAGCTTGGAAGGGGTTTCCCCCTGCCGACACTTGAGACGTGGAAAAAGGATTACTCCCGAACCCACCATACAATGTGAACGGGGTCAAGGTGGATGGCATGCTAGTGGATTGGGATCCACTACCCATAGAAGAGCCCCATCCCCCAAAGGGGTTAGGGTCAAAATATAGGAAATCCCCACTCCCGACATAAGTGAACGATGGAGGGATGTGAGCTCCGCCCCAAGGAACAGCTTGGTAGGGAATCAAATAATTCCTGGAACCAACATTAGAGACTTGGGACATCGATTAAGAGCCAGTCAATGTGTTTAGCATGTCCATCGATGGCATACCGAACAAAAAATCATTGGTTATTAAGGGTAATGATGTGTCCATACCGGAAGGTTGGGTGGAACCAAAAATTAGTGGAGCGGAACTATTGATAGATGCGGAAACAGTGGATTGAATCACACCAATTGTTTGATTCAACATGTTAGGGGGGGAAAGCCCACTGGTAATGATTGTTGAATTGGGAGTCACGGAAACTCCTAACCCAAACAATTTTGGAGTGCCTTCCATCGTGGCCCATTGAAGAGGGATATTGTCCGCAAATTTTGACCTAGGATATGGAATTTTCATGACAACTGGAGCATAAGGCCCAGTTAACAGAGAGTTGGCAGGTGGAGCGAATTATTCGGCCCCAAGATCGGTTATTGTTATAACCTCTAGCTCAGAAACTTTATTCGTTGTCAATTCCATATGAATGGTCTCGACTAGGCCAGTCAATATAAATGTGTTGGATTGGTCAAGTCGACGCATAAAAGGAGGTGGAGGAGGGTTCACTTCAATTTCTTCAGGGAGAAGACCTTGAGCTCTCCTCGATCGGTGAGGTGGTTAGTCAACCACTTTGAGTTGTCAACTCTGGGTGACTGTGTACATGCCTTTCTAAGAAAATATACGATTGTTAAGCACACCACTAGAAAAATCCTAAAAGGAAACAATAGACACAAATGACCTTTCAAATATCCCGACTCAGGTGGAATAGGTCCTGAGATTGTAATAGTCACAAGGTAACGTAAGGACCTTCCGGACGAAGGCACGGGTTGATTAAGTCACGTGGACCAATGAATGAAGGAGTGAGAAGCAGTTATCCAGACCTCCACTGACCATCCTTATCTGGTACAAGTACCCACACTTCATGGGGCACCCTCCAATAGTATTGAAAAGTATGATACGAAATCTTCCCCAGGTACCACGGGAAACCCCATGTAGACACCTCTGAGATCCCTAGGAAGAGAAACTATGGTTACCAACTTAAAGTCGGCATCCAGGGGAACAGTCGGCAGTTGGGATCGAATGTATGGGTAGGGTATCAAATCTCAAAGCCTCGAAATAACTACCACTCATGGAGGTATGGGCACTAACAAAACTCCCAAAATATGATCTTTCCACAACGTTCGGTTAAGCTTTGGAGGGGTTATCTCCTCGGCTCGCCCTTACGCGACCTCGTGCTTGGCTCCTGTGTGAGAGGAGTTTCCTAGACACACCCATACCATAGTTGGATTTTGCGCTCCCTACCTCAAACTCTGATGTTTGTCTTCTGGCCATGGAGAAATTAACACTCCAACCTAAACCAAGGCCCTATCCTATAACTAGTCTTTTCACCCTACAAAATGAAAATTTCTAATAAATATTAGTTAGCGTTCATTTTATGGGGTTGTTATTTACTCAATGGGATATAGATTAAACTAGATGGTGTTTTGACAGAGACAGTAGAAAAACACTTAATAACACAAATGCATGATGGAGTTTCTTCACTGAAAAATGAGTGTAACAATGCTTCAAATGCAAACAAACTCTTTCTTTTATCTTTTTCAGAAACGAAAACAATGCACTTTTGATTGTATGCAAGATCTTGAAACACTTTGCAATGAAAATCCAAGATGATTTTCGAAAGGCAATGTAGAACAGAGTGTGAAAGAACTTTGCAAAATGGATTTATTTTCTTTTACTAAGGCTACTAAAATGAAATATTCTTTTTTTTTAAGAACAAGAGTAAATTCAAGAATAAAAAATGACTACAATGAACTTTTCTTTTCAAAATGGAAATACAAAATGCAAGGGAAGAAGTTAAAAAAGTATACACTCGTATACTTTAATTTTGAATCAAACAAGAAAACAAGAAAATTATAGGGGGAGAAAGACTACAAAACAGATGACTAAGCACCTAATGAGCAACTATACTAACAGGAAATAGAATGTAAGAAACAACCTACTAATCTTTCTGAAACCCTAAACCATAACAGAAATGAAAACAACTTGGAACAAACACAAAAGTTGACCAAAATCTTTAAGTTTTTCTTGTAACCTTGGAAACAAAGAAACAGATTTTTAGAACCAAACAACACTTCTAAAAACTCACAAGAGACCCACAAATATCTCAGAGTACAAACACATTGACTTCCAGTAGACTGGGAAGATAAAAACCCTTCCTCGGAACATGTATTCCACTGTGTAGTACAACAGTTGCGTGTGTATGTCACTCCTAAGAGGGAAACCCACATACACCCTTAAATTCCCCTCAAAAAGAGAGAAAAAGGCACTGGAAGGCTTAGGTAGGATTGTACAAACTTAGAGAGTGTTGAAAATAGGCTCAAAACATAGAAAAAGTTTCAACAGAAAAGAAAAAAGGCAAGCACCCTTAACGACCCAAAAAGGGAGAATCCCTAGTGGAGTCTCCAATTTTCTTACGGGAAATTACTCCCTATGGCCTTTGGGTCACAACCACAATAGATCAAAACTCAAGGAAACTTGTCTCAAACTCTAATTAAACAATCAATTAGGAATAACTACCTATGATAACTAACTTTCAGGAAAACGAAAGAAGAATGCACCTGGAATACTATGTTTGGAGTAGATCCCATTTGACACCTTTCACTATGGAAGTCCTTCCCAAAAACCTTTTGAAAGCCCTACATACAAAGAAAGATGCAGGCTGCAAGAAAATAGTTATCCACTAGCTAACCAATTGTAAACAATTTAGATTCAATGTTAGATTCAAAATATCATACACATAATATTGTAAGAATCATAAATCAACACAAAGAATCGGTCGAGAATGAGAGTTATTTTCATTAATGACAAAAAAAGGGGTTGGTTACAACCTGTAATAGTTGTGGTGTCGTCCTAGAACTAGCCTCCAAGTTCCTCCACATAATTCTGAAAATGTATGAGAGAGATTCCAACACTTTGTACTCAAGCATGTCCAAGGACGACAAAGGTGTTCTCCCTGACAAGATAAGGAGAATGAAAATTATGGAAACAAGGGTTTCCAGGCATAGGGGACAATCTTAGACACTGGGGAAACAAGTCACTTGCAGGATAATCTTCAAAAGGCCAGCATAATGGTGCATTTCTTAGCCATGTTTTTCCTCCACCCCAAGGCTCTCTTTAATACTCCATTTTAATGGTTGGAGTCATTATGTACGGGCTTTATGAATTTAGGGAATGGAAAATCCTGTAAACTCCTCCTAAAATGTCTGGATTATATTTTTTTGAGCCAAAATTAACATGTAAGTAGGTTACTAAAAGGGAACCCGCGCATGTACGCGAGTTGCTTTAAGGAAAGTCGCATACACTTTGACAAATGGGGTTTTTAAATAAGTTTTTGAAGAGAAAAAAGGGGATTTAAGTCCTTCAAGAAGGGAAAGGGATGTAACATAGGCCAATGATTCATCATATGCATGTATAGTGGAAAATGATGTTATAACAATAACACCTACTATGCATTAGAAATGTTTGAATAATACCTACTAATCGAATTTTATGAAAAAACATCATAAATCAAACATTATTTCACATGATTTAAAATATGTCCCTAAGTAATTGTTATAGCCTTATTTGCCACCCTAGAGTCTCATGGGAGACTTATTGATGATGAAATGAACATACACACTCTTTTTCCTTATATTTCAGTTAGTTGTGAGGATGGTTGCACCGAAACTGCTTCATAGAGTGTGATCAGTCACTAGCTACATAGCATTTCATTCGTGACCAGTCGCTAGTTGCGGTAGTTGCATAGTGGGGTGGCTATCCCTTTATCCATACATCATGTCCTGGAGGGTTCTTCTCTGGGGGTATTTTTGGTTCAGAAGGTAGATTTCATTTAGGGTCCATGTCTTCTCCTAGGGTCAATCCTCTTGTGGGCATGTCTAGTCCTAGGAGAAATCACGCTCCTGGGAGTGCTTCCATCCCTGGTGGCACTCACCYTTCGAGAACACCCAACCTCTCTGGAAACACAAACATCGGGGGACCTCAATGTTCATCTGGGTCTCAATTCGTTTCATCCTCATCCCAATACTCATTTTCCCACACATTGTTTCCTTTCTTAGTAACGTTATACTTTCYTGATCTATCTCATTTGAAAAATGACCCCATTTTCCATGACCCTTTAGGTTCGGCTATACCCGCAAAGCTCCCATATGACACACCAAATTTTGACGGAAGGTCAAGGGAAGACCCATCCATACACATCATGACTTATCATTTGTGGTGTTCATCCAAATCTCTTATGGATGACAGTATACAGTTTCATATTTTACATTAATCCCTGACCAGAGGTGTCGCGAAATGGTACATTGAAATAAAAGGCACTTCCTTAATCGTTTTAACAACTTGGCTATGGTGTTTTTGACACATTACCAATTTCCCATATGGTATGAGATATGAATAGAGCTATTGATGTCCCTGCATCAAGATACTTCCACTCACATCTCCGATCATATTCATGAGTGGAGGTGACAATGTAGGATGATCAAAACCCAAATTTCTGACCAACTCCTGATGAATTGGTTTACCAAGTCTCTCTTACCACCCATTTCCAAAGATGTTTCTATGGTAGGGGTGGCTATGGAGGAGCAAGCCATATTGTGTTCCTAGCACTTAGATTTGATCTATTCTCACTTGGGTATTCTTTATGATATCATCCTACATGTTTCTCAACTATCAACCGATCCAAAGAAGCTAAACTCAGAACCCCATGTTTATGGTGTGGTTGGTTATGCTTCCCATTCCTTTGTGGGTCAATCGGCTAATCAAATAGGTCGCATGACTATTTCTCCAAACTCATCGGTTGTTGTGCTTGTTGATCAAACTACTCCAATCCCCACCCAGACCTCTGAGGTGAATTCGGCGCAATCCATGCAACCAAAGAATCCTTATAAATCTAGAGGAAAGAAGAGAAACAAAAAGAAAAACTCCAATATTGAGCATCAGACTACTCAAACCCAAAACAATTAAGGGGGGTGCGAAAGAGAAGAAGAAGAATTTGTTCCTTTGCACAATTTGTGGGGAGGACCATCCTACTCACCAGTGCCTTGGGAAGGATGAGATCCATCGATATTTGGCACAACAAAAGGCCCCCCAATAGCATGTTGTCTTGACCCATCATTTCCCCCCTCAACCTCAACAAATGGTTTTGACAAATCCTACCCCTCCGCAAGGGGGTATGGCAAGTACCTATCAACACAAGGGGTCGTCCTTGAATGTCACGATATACATGTGTGATATGATGGTTAATCTCCAAACTCAAGCTTGCAATTACAACAACCCCTAGACTACTCATGCCACCCAGGAGACTGCTTCCTCCTCCCAGCCTAGTGGCTCTCTCTAGATCCAGAAGCCATCCTATGATACATTTCTTCTCCCCTTGAAGGGTGTTCTTCGACATACAACATGCAACCTGAATGCACAAGATGCCCATAACTACAACATTGTGGAAGACTTGGCCCATGCACCATGTTCCATGTCTGCTCTCGAGCTCCTCCAAAGCTACCCTGCATAATAGAAATATTTGTTGTATGATATACTGGGGGTTTATCCCTTAGATTTGAGCCTCATTACCTTTGATTCTGACCAAGTACATCATAGGATTTCCCACCAAATCACTTTTCATATTCAAGTGTGAGTACTAGGGAAAAACATCCTTCACACTGTGGTTGATGAAGGAGCCTCAACTTGCATTATGCCCATTGCTTGTTGGAAATCCTTTGGTTCTCCAAATCTCAATACGTTTGATACCATATTGAAAGCAATTGAAAGATATATGTTCCAACCTCATGGTATTATCATTTCATTTCCCATTGAGCTAGGTCCTAAGATTGTCTCTATTTCCATGGAGATTGTCAACACACCTCTTTAGAATGATCTGTTACTCGGGCATACTTGGATCTACAATATGATGGCCATTGTATTGTTCGTCTTTAGGGTCTTCACTTTCCTCGTCATGGGAAAATAATTACCATCGAGCAAATTTTGTTTTGTACCCCAAACGTTGGATCCAATGTGGGTTCGAATGTACCCTTTGTTCATGATTCCCAAAGCGCTTACATGAGTGTTGATGCAGGGATGTTCAAAGAATCTTTGTTGATGGCCACATTTCTCTTTTCCCCACCACCTCCTACTATGACTATCGCTATGATCAATATGATATCTTCATTTACCAATGGATCCCTTGGGTCTTTTGATCCTTGGGTGGTTCCTTGTCCCAAGGAAGTTGAGTCTTACAGAGCTAGTATGTCACTCATAGTGATTGAGATTGCCTCTCTGACGATCCCATCACCATCTACTGACATTGTTCAGCACCTCCATCTTCATATGGAGTGTAATCATCCTAATCTGCCCACACAGGTTGTTGAATCTCTGAGTTTGCATGATTTCCTAGATATTAAGTTTCCTTCAGATGAGACCATCTCAAATGTGATGGATTCCCTAGATAATACAAAGGATGAGGTGATGCATCAATCATATTTTATTAATTCAAAATAGATAAGAGTTAGCATGATGAGTTTCAATTGAGGACTGGGAGCATTTGTTGGAGTAGCCAGTAGACCTCCCAGTCTTGACCCATTTTTTCCTCTGTTATCTTTTTCATAACTTGTCACTGATTTCTCTATTCTCCTTTCCTTCTAATATTTGGGTTGCATACCTCCTTCACGTCTTTATGGGTGTCATCAAGGAGTTTTTGTGGTGCATGAAACCACTCATGATGAGTATCTTTGACCACAAAAATGTTTTACTCTTTGATGTGGCCCTAGCATGGTGAGCCATATGATACCGAAAACGACTCGTGAGTTCATCAATGATGATCAAGATTCTTGGCTCGAGCATAGCAATGGGATATAATTTGCATAAAGTGTCAGATTCATAGTGCCTCGTACGTAGGTGTGTGGTGTGAGTTCCTTTGTTTTGCATATTTCATATCCAAAAAATCCAAAAACATTTTTTTTTGATATTTCACTATGCATTTTAACCTTGAGTCTAGTATTTTTGGATGTGTTTTACAGGACTTGGTGACATTTTGTTTGGAATTTTTATGGATACATCCATTGAACTTGAGGTACGTGTCTCAAACCAGAATACAGGGATAGGTTTTTCCCTATGACATCGTCTTGCATTATTAACCATCCATTATGTAGTCACAATGCCTTAGGTTTGATCCTGTCAGGTTGTGAAATTAGCCACTCCATTTTTTCACGTCTTAACTTCTATGGTAGTGCCTACCCTTCATGGGTGCCCTAGTTAGCACCTTAATCACCATCTAGTGCCCGTGTTGAGATTTCCTATAGGCCCGAGAACCCTCCTGTAGTCCCACCATTACTAGACATTGAGCTTCATTATTCTCTCTTCATCTATATTCTAGCCATATCCTGAAGGGTTTCCCGCTATTTCGTGTTACTTTATAGTTTCTTATGCATTTGTTTCTCATGTCATGTTGCTTGTTGTTGCATTGTTGTTTTCCTTGATCCTTCTTACTTTTATTGTCTTAAAACTTGACCACTTGCCTCTCACATTATTTGGCCTCTGTTTTGTGACCATCTACCTGTGGAGAGAACCGTTGTTAAGAGTGGACCTCACTTGTCAGTACCATTTTTCATTCATTTTTCTTAGGTCGGTTCCATGTGATTGGAACATAGAAGCATATTGTTAAGCCACTCATTATCTCCAAACAAGCAAACTTTTAAATATTTTTTGTGCTCCTTAAACCACAAAAAAAGACACCATTTCAAGTAAAATTTTAACTCTTTTTCAAACTTGTAAAAATACACAAAAAATACACCTCACGAGTATACTTTTAACTCTTTCTTTAGCTCATTAAAACTAAACAAAAAAGAAATTATCGATCACACGTTTATCTCTTTTTTGCACTTATTAGACCATGAAGAAGACACCAAA
>SNQJ01S0001074.1:248443-270780 GCA_010110895.2 Picea sitchensis
GTTTTTAAAATGGATGTTTTTTTAAAAAAAAATTAAAAACTAACTTGCGAAGTTTTTTTTTGTTCAATTTATTTAGTTTTTTAATGTAAATTTTAAAAAATAAAAAATAAAAATCGAAGCAATGATTTAGGAGTCGATTTTGAGTTGTTTATCGATGATGATACTAGTCGTCAAGGGCATTGTTTCAATTAGGTTATGATTTCTACTCAAAAGAAAAAACCGTGCTACCGGTAGCATCGCTTTTTGATTCGAGGGTAAATTTTAAAGTCTTTGTTCACAATGACATACGTTGTTAACGTGACTAGCCTAAATTTTAACCATCGTAAAAAATAATGTGGATACATTATGGATAAGAAGATTTAAAATATCAAAAACAACCTAAAAAGGGACAGGGGTGTTACCGGTAGCACAACTTTTCAAAACGGTGTAAAAAAAGTGACCCCCCAAAAAATGAGAACTTTGTAGAGTTCTCATTAAGTTGATAACTATGTTTATGTGGTTGGAGGCATGTCTGAGGTGGACGATAGGTGGCTAAGGAGACGATTGCGACGAATAGTCTTGGTGACGATCTGTGTATAAGTGTCTTAGTGAGTTGAGGTGAGTTGTTTGACTTCACCATGTTGTAAACCAAACCGGTAGTGCTCATGTTGTAATTGTTTCGCAATAACAAAGAGTTAGTCAGGTGTTAAGCACAGTTCTTGACGCCCGCACTATATCTGTGTTTGTCTTTCGTTTGTTCCATAGTTCTCTTGGTTTCTCATGGATGTATGCTTAAATATGACTAAGTGTTAAAGCAGTTAACGAATGTCTAAGTATATAACTAGAGTTGCACTAGAGTAGGAGTGTGACTCACCAGTAGCCAAGAACGGAGTATGGGTATGCTCTAGGTGAAGAGGTGTAGTCCAGACGAAGCAACCTTGGTGTTTCCAAGCAGCCAAGCGTGAAACGTCACGGTGTCACATTCCCTCAAGAGGTGCATGATCGCAAGCTACGTTGTGGGGATGTGATGGATGGTATCAAAGCTTGAAGCATGCTCTACTACTACAGTGGTGATAGTAGATAGGAAGCAACATGAAGGATATTCATTGCAAAGGAAGTTCAGTGGGAACATTCACAGACATGGTGAATGGTTCAGTGCAATGAACTTCTTCATCGCAAACTTTGCATTAGACTTACAGTAGAGGTTTGGTTGACGATTTGATGGGAAGGTTGAGCTGGGCGCACACCTTTTGCACATTGAGAGTAGAGTTTGTGGTGAAACGAAGCACTTGGATAGGGTGGGTCATCATGGAGTTCATCGCAGAACTTGTCACAAATATGATCGTAGAGGAAGACTTGGTTGGTTTGATTCATGATGCAAGTCAGTGCCAGACTTGGTGTGAACACCTTGGAGAGACTAGGCATACAGTTCATTGGGAGAGCCAATCACTTGAGAAAGGTAGATGAACGTAGGATTCATTGCATGACTTGTCACAGAGATAACCACATAAGAAAAAATGTAGTGGGTGATCACATAAGTGATTGTGAAGAGGAGCAGTTCTGGGTTGCAATGAGCTAAAGCACTTGGGTGCATTGGACTACCTAGGGAAACCTAGAGTAGCCCCACAACAGGCATTTGGTTGAGCATGTTTCCATCATGATGTCTCTATGTCGTTCATTGTCGAGAACAGTAGTTGAGTTGAGCTGGGTCGTTGGAAAAACGGGTAGACCCCAACCTTCGAATGAGGTATCTTTTCACAGAGTTACAATAGTCAATTAGCAGCAGTATGACTTGACAGTTGGGCGGTGGATGCATGGTGCCTTAAAGCGGAAGCAGTCAAGGTGTGGATATGGAAAGACATTGGAGATGAGTTCAACTGGTTGCATGCAAAGTTTTAGGACTTAGTCGAATTTTGGAAGTGGATGGATGAACTTAGCCTTGTATCGCAACGAATGGTGGTTGAGGTGATTTCATGTGGAGAGTCGATTGCTTGGGAAAGTGGAGGTCCAAGATAGGAGGATTAGAACATGGTTGCAGTGATGGATGTTGTTGAGAAAGGTATGGTTGGTTTTGAGTTCTTGCATTTCCTAAGTTTTTCAGTGAGTTCCTTGAAGGGAATACGGATGACTTGGTGGTTCAAGTGCATTATGTTTCCGCTGTGAGAACCAACAGACTTAAGGGTGACTCCATTGGTGTAGATTCAAAGAAGTCTTAAGGAAGTTTGGGACGCCTTGGTTGAACGAACGTACAGAGAGCTTAGGATGACTTTCTTGGACGAATCATGTGGTGGACTTTCGGCATATTTGGATGCAGCCATGGAGGTGGCTTGGGGAAGCTTCCTAACTCTTTGATGAGGTGCATTGGGAAGGTCACTACGAGGATGGGAAATGAAGTCTGGACGTGTCAAGTTGATAGGATGGATGAGGTGCCTTAGTTCTTGGTGCCTTAGCCAGATTTTTTGAGTCATGTATGACTTGACAGTCACAATAACAGTGCCAAAGTTTGGATGTTGTAGTAGGTGCGAGGCAGTTTCCTTGCAAGAGACGAATGGAGTCAGCAAAGGAATCGACCAAGAATTGTTGGCAATCAACCTGAATGGGAAGAACGCAGACCAAGTGAATTGGATGGTGTTCACTCACCTTTGGTATGGGACATTGGATGAGGCAGAGCACACCTTGGTGACTTGCGAACGATTGTGCGATGACTCAGATATCCAAGTGCGTCATTGGTTGAGGTTGGGAGAGTATTGGTGTGAACATGCCTAAGGCATGGAATTTCTTTAAGGTGACTTACTCTACTTGGAGCGCTTTGGATAGTTCATTGGGATGTTTGAGGGGTGTAGGTGTGTTGGCCAAACTCATCGCAAATGTTGAGTTGCATTGAGGTGACTTGACAGAAGGAGGTGAGTTGAGGACTTGTCTTCGTTTGGAGGATTGTGCAGATAGGTAGATTGCAGCATGAAGAGACTACTTGGGTGTGAGTGTGTCTCTGACTTTAGGAAGCATTGTTGAGGGTGAAGCTTAACCATTGCAAGTCATAGAGAGGTAGACGCAGCATCATGGCCGAGTGACAAAGTAGTGGGGCAAAGGTAGTTTGAACATGCAATTCTTAGGTATGCTTGGCTAACTGTGCCATGAGGTGGAAAGTGGAGCCTAGTTGTCGTAGATGACTTTGCTTTGGGGTGACTTCATAGTGTAGCAAGGTGAGGGGCAACCTTGCCTTGGTATGAGATCGTTGGATGGATGGACCAAATTGTGGAAGGAAGAGAGTACATATGCATCCAATAGGTTTGATGTCTAGCACTTAGACATTGTGGAGGATCTCCTTGATGAAGATCGAATGATAGTAGAAGCGGTGAGGCAAGGATGGACACTTGCCTTAGTCTTTGGAGTTGCTCAAGGTGATGGAGATGCGACATAAAAGTCTAAGTTCAGGCATGAGGAAGTGCATTCTCATGAGTTGGGTGCGACGGTTGGACTAGATATCTGATCAATCCAAGACATGGGGGATATCAGTGTGCAAAGACATGGTAGAATTTGTTGAAGTATGGACGCAGAAACAAGTTCACAAGATTTCAACACTTAGGCAAATTTTGAAGTTTTGGTTGAGGTTGCAGCAATAGTTGAGTCAGCAGCAGCAGCAGCGAAACAGAGAGTGATCGTCACAGCGAGATAGTGGCAGCTTAGACATTGCAAACAAATATGGGAAGGAGATGTATTCCCATCATTGCAGATAGTTTGGTCACACACAACTTTGGGCAGGGGGTAGTGTGGATGGTTGCACAGGTTGTGGACGATTGCATTGCAAGTCAGAAACTTAGGGTTTCCACTATGTAAGGAAATTTGGGGTTTCCAATAGATTTAGTTACAGCAGAGGCACAAGTTGGGTAGAGAGTTGGAAATCACATATTTTGTGGATGTTGTCAAGGATGGAAACGACTTGAGGTGGGGGAGGATGCAAGGCCTTGGGAGCTCAGCTCGGGTGCAAGCACTTCCACCAAAGTATGAATTGGGCAGGCAGATGCTCAGTGTGAATGAGGAGATAGAAGTATTCATATAGGGGAGAGTTAGGGCTCCTTGGATGTGTGACATGCTAAGGGGAGACTCCACCCAAGGTTCCTTGTGACACAAGTCAGAGAATGGACGGTTTGACGAAGAGTTGATGGAAAGACTTGGGTGCTCCATCGAAGAAGGAAAATCATCTAAGGCATGGGGGGCACACTTAGGAGAGTCGACCCAACTCACCTAAGGGGCAAGCGCACCCAAGAGGACAAGTCTATTCAAAAGGTGGGGTGTGTCGACATGAGGGGCACACCGGTCCCGAGGGCATGATGGTTTATGAGAGCATGGGTTTGTTTGGGCGACCAGGTTCGCTAAGGGGCACGATGATTCATTTGGACGCATGGGTTTGTGAAGGGGCAAGAAACCCTCAAAGGATGTGATGGTTCGCGATGGTGACCTTTGGAGAGCCTATAAGAGAACAAGGGTGCACAACCAAGGAAGAAAAGTTTTTGAAGACAAGGGGAACAAGAGAGCTCTATGATTCTGAGGTGGACAAAGAGGGAGAGCTCCCTCAAGGAGCCAAGTCGCTCCACTTGAGAGGAATTGTGTTGCCTTGAGGAGGATTCAATGGACATATTTGGGTGAACTTCTCTTAGAAATATTTTGGTCAAGTCTGGAAACGCGGATCTGTTGGAGGCATGTGTGAGGCAGAACTGAAATCTATGAAGTCTGCGAAAATGAAGAGACAAAGTCTGCAAAAACGAAGAGACAACAAGTATGTGGTTTGCGGCACGTCTGAGGTGCAACGCAGGTGGCTACAGAGATGGTTGCGATGAAGATTCTTGGTTATGATCTGTGTATGAGTGTCTTGGTGAGGTGAGGCAAGTCATTTAACTCCACTCTATTGTAAACTGAGATGGTAGTGCTCATGTTGTAAATGTTTCGCAATAAAAAAGACTTATTCGAGTGTTAGGCACGGTTCATGTCACCTGCACTATATTTGTGGTTGTATTTTGTTTGTTCCATGGTTCTCTTGGCTTCTCATGGATGTATGCTTAAATATGACTAAGTGTTAAAGCAGTTAATGAATGTCTAAGTATACAAGAGTTGCACTAGAGTAGGAGTGTGACTCGTTGGTAGCCTAGAACGGAGTATGGGTATGCTCTAGGTGAAGAGGCGTAGTCCAGATGAAGTAACCTTGGTGTTGCCAAGCATTCAAGCATGAAACATCGTGGTGTCACATGCCCTCAAGAGGTACACGATCGCAAGGTACGTTGTGGGGACGTGATAAAAGGTATGTCAATTTTAACCATTATTTTTCATAACGGTTACATCAATATCAAAAATGACCAAGTTTATTGAAATGGAACAATGCAACCTTCAAGTCTTAAAACATTGACTAAACCACACTATTACCATAATGGATTAAATAAGAACCACGATTAAATTTCATACTTCGTAGTTTTTGTCGAATCATTTTGAATTACTTAATCATGATTAAGATTGAATGACTTTCACAGACAATAAATACAATTTAAATGGAACATACCATCATAATTACAATGTAGCTATGTCTTATAGTATAGTCTAACCTTGTCATAAACTAATTGAACGTATACCAATATACGCATTAGCTTACATAATATGTAAGCGAGTAGTCATGCGTAGACCAATGAAAACCTTAAGAGTTTATATATTTACCTCAATGGTTGAACACATATAACTTAACAAGGTTGTGTGGCAACGTAGTCCCTGCCAACGAGGTTAGAAAGAAAATTGTGGAAAATGGGGTCGAATTGTAAATGACGGAAGTGTTCGGTGCAAAATGTATATCACGGAAATGTTGTGTGCAACATGTATATCACGGAACATGGGGCAAAAGTTAATGATGCTTGGCAAGTAGAGCACCATTTATTTTTTGAAAGTATATAACAAACATTTATTTTTTGAAAGTATATAACAAACTACAAATTTGTTGACAGTGGAAGAATAAATTTGGAAATTTAAATGCATTTTCCATATGGACTGGTGAAAGATAAAAATATATGAAGACATAAAATTAAAAGGAGATAAGAAATATAAAAATTTAAATGCATTTGTGAACATGGGGTATAAGTAAATGACGCTTGCAATGTAGAGCACCATTTATTTTGAAATAAATAAAAAAATAAAAGTCTGTTACATATAAAATATTAAATGCATTTGTCATATAGACTAGTGAAAGATAAGAATGTATGAAAACATAAATTGAAAAGGAGATAAGAAAACATTTTTATTTGAAATATGTCAAAAAATAAAAGTTTGTTACATACTAGTGGAAATTTTGAAATATACAAAAAAATTAAAGTATGTTACATATAAACCGAAATTTCAATGTGTTTGTAATGTAGACTGGGATTGGGGCTCTCGCGGACCATTAGAGAAATATGTACAAGAAATAGGATTGTAGAAAGAAGACAGAGTGCAATACCTGGAAAAAAAATAAATAGAAAGGTATAAGTGTTTTCCTACACATCTCTATTTAAGAAAGTGGAATAACCGGGTTGATAAACAAAGCAGGATTTGATTAGTAGACTTATAGTGAGGGTACATATGATCCCTTTGGCTATTTGCTTGTGGCTGTCGTTTCATTGATGTCACCGATGACTGTTGTTTCAATGATGTCATCAACGGCTGCTGGAATCCTGGCAACTGCATTTTGCCTTTCGTCGACGGCCTGCTTCAATTGCCTTTCGAGCCATTCTTCAATGTAGCTTCTCATTGGGGCGACGTTGATCTCATTCTGGATTTTTATGTTGAAAAGATCATTTTCTAATTCCCCGAAGTCGATAGAAAGATTACAGAGAGCCTGATGAATTTCCTCATTCTGTACTGAATATTTGACTAGCTAGTCGTGGATGTGAGCTTGATCAAATTGAAGGATGTTGTAAAACTTTTCTAGAGACAAGGCCTTAAACATAGCAACCTGTTTATCAAGCTCTTGCTTGGTTAAGGGCAAGGAGTTTGTGATTAAGTTAGGGTCTTGGAAGTCATTGGTTTTCTTGGCTAAGTCTATATTTGACAGCCTTGTGAATAATTTATCTTTCTTCGATATGGTTTGTTCACATGACTGAACAATGAGATGCAGGTTCTTCGCTTTTTCTTTCCAACATGCATTCAATTGACCGATTCGGTTTTTGGATGGAATATCTTGTTCTCTTCTTTTTGTTTATGCCATATTGTTGACAATGGTGCCAAAAGGAATGACCATTTTTAAAAAGAAATTTTCTTCATCTTTTAACTCGGCTTGCAAATGTTCAAGTGAACTATGTGCCCTGGTTCCAAGGGAAGTGATGGTTTGTGATATTTTCCACGCCTCGGTAAGCAGTTCCATTTTTTTTTTGATATTATTCTCCACATATCCTTTACAGGATGCGAGCAGGGTGTAGAATTCTTTTACATTGGTTGCAAGGGTGGCAGGCATGGCTATTACCAAAGGATTGACAAGCAATGGCATAGGAATGAAAGCGTCTTCCAATTCCTTGACCCGGTCCTTCAATCTGGCACTCTCGGTCTCGGTGCCTCCAATGGATTCATGAAGTGCTTCTCCGCTCACGGTGTGAAGTTGACAAATTTGGGATGGCTGCATGTTGGCAAGGTGAACCTCTAAACGAGATTTGCCTTTCTTATTTTTCACATCGTTTTTCTCAATTATCAATTTTTTGGATTGGCTATCAAAAACAACGCTCTGGAACACAAACGATTCATCTTCGTCAAAATTTTAGGTAACGGATATGTCCATTGGATGGCTATGGTGGATGGCATCTCTGGGCTGATCAAGGAAGTGGATCATGCTATCCAAATCAATGTCAAGTTCCATGTTCTCACACTGAATTTCTGGCTCTTCCGCCTACCCCACATTTTTTTTCTCTTCTTCTCTATTGGAAGCTTATGAGAACTATCAATTTTAGAGTGAGGAGGGTCGTTATCTCCTCCTCTGTTTGAAGAACTATGAGTTTCTTTGTTGTTGTGGTGGGTCGTTGGAGCGATGCTCCAGGATGTCGTACTTTTTGGAGTGTTATTTTTCTATTGAACACTCTTGTCACCGGGGCCTTTCCCCTGTTGCGTGTACAATTTAGTGCAGCTTTGCAATGTGTCTACGTCATCGGCATCAAAGGCAGGACCATTGCCGCCACTGTCTCTGTTTTTGGGCAGGTGTTTTTTTAAAAAACAATCGTCAAGGCCAAGTGTTTGTAAATGTTGTCTAAAAATATTATAGGGGTTGAACCCTCTTATGATTTCAGCATATCTCAGGTTGGAGATGCTAGAATGTGCTGTGAATTCGTCAATTTTGTTGACGTTTTTCAACACGAACTCCCCTACTTTCCAAGGTGGAGAAATGAACTGTTTTGTTTTCTTCTTTTGCAATAGATGGAACCAATAGTTGTATTGTCGTGCTACTTCTGCAACAAACATTTTGTCCGTAATGTGACATGGAAGGAGAGTAGGTTGTTCTGTGGAACCAAAAATTCTTATGATAGTGTAATTATCCAAATGTTTGAGTGTCCCCTTCTTGTCCAAAAAAATGGTTGCCTATTCAGATATGCGGGGAGCATCTTCTCCTAACAACAAAAATTTGAAAACAGACACGAAGCCATTAAAAACCTCATAAAAATAGTGGGAAGCCTTGTGCTTCCACAAGGCTTGGTACCAGAACGTTACTGGGTGGAATTCGCAGTTGACATTCTTGGACAGAAACAGTTGTGGAAACCGACAGGAATGCGCTATTGCAAAAACTAAATAGGACGACATATAAAATTTATTTTCCCTTTTGAAGCTTGACAATTGGGAACAGAGTTCATGGGAAATTAACCTGCTCCAATCAAACATGGCTTGTTCGTTGACTGTGAAATACAAAATATAAAAAGCCATCTAGGAAACAATTGTTGTGGACTCTTGTCTTGTTATTCTTGTAAACAGCCAGGCAATTTCGTGAAATGGATTTCTAAATGAACTAACCTGGAAGCTTGTAATATCTTCAGGAACTAGAAGCGGGTTTTCCAAAAAATGGGGCAAGAGGTCCAACCAGTTATTATGCTTTTCTAGGAACTGTTTGCAATCTTCTCCTCTGAACGTCAATGTTGGCTCCGACAATCTTAGCATCTGGCGAAAGACCTGAGGTGACAAAGAAACAGAAGAGTGGTCCCGTAGTGGAATAATTATTTTGTCTGAAATAAATTTATCGGCGCACCAAGAGACCAGGTCCTTACAGTCAAAAACCTCATGGACATAGCCTGCATGAGCAATCTTGGACGTCCAAATTACTTGGTTCTCTGCGGTAGAGGTTGAGTAATAAGAATATGCCTTGGACCACTGGAGGTTCTGGTCCTTGTGCCCGAATATGTTCACTGTATCTCCACATAATTGTTGTCGAGTTGATGCCATAGGTTTATGATAACGTTGGTTTGCTGCAGATGATGGTTTAAATGAACAGATAGAGCCGATAATGTAACTCTCTGCTAAAATTTTGTTGATTAATGACAATCTGTATGGGTGGTGCATGATGAATTGTTAGTAGTAAAGCTTATTTATTGCATATTTAGAAATGCGAAAGTGGCAGGTACGGTGAAGAGCAATTAAGGATTGGAGGTTTCATGAACGTGCGAACGACATTTCATGATTTTGAAATCAACACTCGGAAGGGATAATATAACCCCCCCCCATAAATTTTGGTTTAACGTGCATCAATAGGAGATCTCCTCGAGCCTTTCACCCATCAATGACAATTTATATGGTTCCTGCATGATGACCTGTTAGAATTAAATGCCAGTAATTCCATATTCAGAAACAAGATATGTATATATATATATAAAAAAAAAACTTTTATTATAGACAAGTGCGAAGGTGACGGAGACGGCGGAGAGCAAGGAAAGAATGGGAATTCCAGAAAAGTGGCTAAGTATGGAATAGGGAAATTGCTAATTGCATGCCTAGAAAAAAAATCTTATATATAATTGGCAATTGCTAATTGCAAAGGGGCGCGGGCACAGGAAACAATGACTAGGAACTGAATATTTCTTCAACCCGCCAAACCGACGATCCACCAAAGAAATTCGAAGAAATGGTGACGTATGGAAAGCAAACAGACGGACTTCAAAATGGGGTGAAAATAGTTCCACAAAAGATGCTAGGACCCAACGGTTAAATTGTATTTCTTGGAAGTTTCCAGTGCAAAATGCATACCACAGAAGAGGGCATGATAGGTGGATTGTAAGACGGAAGAGGGTATGATCTGAGTCTGGTTGCAAATTTGTATATCGCGGAAGTGACAGTACTGTCCGCAGGCCATGGAACAATAGAAGTCCAATCTAGAGCCCGCCTACCAGGAATTCGTGGTCGGAGAAGTTTATGGGTATGGAATGGGGAAGCATTCGGTCGGTGTCGCAATAAAAGAGCACGAGTGCAAGTGTGAACTCGCAAGATCGCCCACCCGCACAACCATACATTCTCAAAAAAACGAATAAGTGATGAAAAAGATAAAGTTCAGGGAAAAGAGAAACAAATATTTGGCCAAGTGTAGAAGATGGAAAACAAGGACCAATATATTCACATCTGTAATAGATATCCCAATTTCATGGCAAGATATATACTTGGAAAGAATTGTGAAGCTGGCGGGAACAGAAAACAGCGACCAAGAATACGATCCGCGAGTTTACTTGGTTCTTCCTTATATGCTTCGTCTGTCAATTTGTATATCGCGGAACTCTGAGGCATTTTATTAGCCAGCCAACCTGCAAGTCCGGCTGTGAATTTGTATAGTGTGGAACTGTGGGTGTTGTTTGCAGGACACGGAACTTTAGAGGAAATGCTTTGCCATTTAATATAGCTTATGTGGCGCAAATGTGGTATGACTCATTTTTAGCACTTTTCCATCCATAAACAAAGGCAATCTTGAGCCCGCCAGCCCTAGAGCCCGTCTATCAATTTGTATATCGTGGAGCTATGAATGTTGTTTGGAGGTCACGGAAAAGTAGAAGTGCAATGTTGACCCAGTCAGCGCACAAGTCTGCCTGTCAATTTGTATATCGCGGAACTCTGGGTGCTAGTTGTAGGACACAGAACAATAGAGGGTCAATTTAAAGAAAGGGGAAGCGCTCATTGGAAATGTGTGAATCCACCAAGCTATGCAGCAGAGCATTTTCAGAAAAAAATGATTAAGTAACCAGGAAGAGAAACTACAGGGAATAAAAGAGTGGGAAAATAGTAAGGCAGAAGGCAGTTTTGGTAAGCACGAATTGGTTTCAAAGAAGTCCCATTGTTGCAAAACCATCATTTTCTACTAATTGTCAGCAAATGCATTGTTGAAGATTAGATTTTATTGCAACCTATGCGTGTAAGTATGTTCTTGATACATTCTTCCATGACTATAACATATTAACTTAACTACTAAACTTCATTTTCTACTAGTTGCCAGCAAATGCTTTGTTGAAGATTAGATTTTATTGGAACGTGTGGGTGTAACTGTGTTCTTGATACATTCTTCCATGACTGCAACATATTAACTCAAGTATTAAACTTCTTTCATTATGGGTTGTTAGCATTAAAACTTAATAATTGCATGTCTAGAAACAAGAATAACGATTTTGCTGCAAGATTGTAAATTGGTATTGCTATGTTCTATCTGCATTACGAATAGAATTGAACGTTGGTTTGAAACTGTGTAATCCATTTTTTGTTTGCATAAAAGGATGGTGGATTGACACAGTACATTGTACTATAATTGTTAGATGTTCCATCTTAGAAAAAATAACCTAAGTAAACACAATATCGAAGAAGTACGAGAGCATCGAACCATGCCAATGAGAACATGCGTTAAATCCCAAAAAGAAGCAACAACGAAGAGTCCAAGGCAATTATTTTTTAATAGCAAATCCATTTAAAAAAATAAGAAAAACACCAAGTATTGTACATCTATCCCTAGAAATTGGACCCAGTTCTTCGGGCCAAAACATTGAACGTATCTATGACAAACACAGGCACGGGATCCGCAGTATGCAAGATCCTCACAGTTTTCTCCTCGATGAATCATCTTGTGCTAAAATTGATAGTTTTCAGAAGCTTCCCGTGAGGAAGAAGACGAAAAAAGTTGGAGGAAAAATGGAATAGCCCTTAGTTGAAACTGCCTCTGCGGGGATCTGCGACAAACACAGGCACAGGATCCACAGTATGCAAGATCTTCACAGTTTTCTCCTCGATGAATCATCCTGTGCTGAAATTGATAGTTTTCAGAAGCTTCCTGTGAGGAAGAAGACGAAAAACGTTGCAGGACAGATGGAATAGCCCTTAGCTTAAACCAACTCTACATAGTCGAAAAAAATTCAGGAGCAAAGGTTGCACGTGCAATTTCAAAGGCCCAAATTAGTCCATTCTGGGTGGAAGGAGATGACTAGTAGAAAAATGCCTTGCAGGAGTGAGAGTTTTGCACCTGATTCCCGAAGATGTTAATTGTATATCCAGAGAATAGGACACTAGTCCAGCAAGTCAATAATTTTTTGGCTTGAAATATATCTCTGGGAGCATCAACATATCATTACTTTACATTGAAACTCTTCTGCCCAGAATGGACTAATTTTGAACTCTGGAATTCCTACTTTCGCGCTGCAAAGCGACTATTGCGTTTACCATCGGTTTCTTTTCTGAAACTCTTTTTGGTGTTGTCAGGACCGCCATCACCGAGCCAGGAAGTTCCATCCATTATGGTTGATTTCAATTTGGGCACATGAGTGGGAAGAGTCTCTGCATTTCCATCATCCATTGTCGTATCATCGCCCATCAGATCATCTTCTTCCGGCTCTAAATTCATGACATCAACCTCTGCGTCAGCCATGAATACAACTGGGCAAGTTCTCTAAGCAGGCAGGGTTGCCTTGGAATTCTTCGGCTTGAAAAATATCTATGGGTGTACCAAGGGACCATCTCCTTTTTTGCTCCTGGGCGGAGGGAGATGAGTAGTAAGAATATGCCCTGGAAAAGTAGAACCTCTAGCCATTATGCCCCAGTGTGTTTACTGTATCTGGAAAAAACTGTTGCCACAACTTAACAAGAATTTTTGTTTCCTCGAGATGATGTTTGAAATGAAAGTCGGGGAGGGATAATATAACCCTCCCCAAATTATGGTTTAATGCATATCAATGGAATATCTCCTCAAGCCTTTCGTTGATCAATGAAAATCTCCAAGGTTCATGCGGAATGATCTGTCACCATCACAGCTCACTAATTGCATAATTAGAAAAAAGTGTGAAGGTCGCGGTGACGGTGAAGAGAGATTAAGAATTAGAAATTTCTTAAAAGCACCAACCCGCCGGCGCAAAAAAAAATAGATTGCATCGTGTTTGAAATGAATACTTGGAAAGGATAACATACTTGTGCACAAATCTTAGTTTAATTCGTAGTAATGACAAATGTTTTCCGGACTTCCAGACATTAATGACAATCTTATCGGTTCCTGCAGGATGAACTACTAGCATTAAAGCTTAATTATTGCATATATGGAAACAAGTACGAAGGCAATGGTGATGGTGAATTGTGGTGAAGCACCAGCCAACCCGCTAAATTGATTCCAAGAAATACCTAAGTATGGAAAGAGGTTGGGCGGGTTACAAAAGAAAAAGGGCAGAATATATACCCAGGAGACATAAAGGGCCGATGGTCATATTGCATCTCAGTGACAGATATCAACCATCAATTTGTATCGCGCATACTTAATCCAATCTTTGGATCGCGGGTACTCGGGTTGGCGGGCTCAAAACTGGGCCTCTATTGTTCCGTTAGCTACAAAATAGCACCCAAGAGTTCCACAATATACAAATTGACAGGCGGACTTGCGGGCTGACTCGCTCAACATTGCATTTATATTGTTCAGTGTCGTTCAAACAACACTCGAAGTTCCGCCATATACAAATTCACAGATGGACTCCAGGGCTGGCTGGCCCAACCTTGCGATTTTTTATGGATGGTGATCCCTATGAACTATGTAACATTACCAAAAAACATTATTTTCAAAACCAAAGTATTAATATTAAATATTGATATTGTATAATTTAATTACATAAAATTAGAAAAGGATTTGAAATATCTTATTTCAAAGAAAAACCCACGTATTCGGAAACTTGCGTTCCAAAACATTTGTATAATATGAAAGGGGCAAGAGGTTGGTCGGGCTGTTGATATAAAAATGGGTGGAAATCTGAACACGTCTATCCGTCAAGTTCCGCACCTACAAAATTTCGCAAGAAACGAGTTATACATACCAAATATGTACTTTTATAAAGTATGGGCATGAGATTTTATAGAGCATGTAGGCAGCCCTCATTCCATACTTGGTCACTTTTTGGACCGCAGGTTCTCGGGCTGGCGGGCTCAAAATTGAGCCTTTGTTGTTCTGTGCCCTACAAATAGCACCTAGAGTTCTGCGATATACAAATTGACAAGTGGATTTGCGGACTATTTCAATTTTAAGGGCCTCGTGTTGATGTAATAGCACAATTGGACTTGGGCCAATTTATATTTGTTTCTTACAATATCAAACAGAGAAGCGGTCAGTCGAGTTGGTGATATAAAAGTAATTGAAACCTGAAGTCGTGAATCCGCCAACTTCCGCAGGTAGAAGTTTTCTGAAAAACGAGTAATATATACTAAGTATGAACTCTTACAAGGTATGGACTTGAGGTTTTTATATAGCTTGTACGGATCCCGAATTTCATACTAGGCCACTTTTTCGATTGCAGGTTCTCAGTTTGGCGGGCTCAAAGTTGGGCCTCTATTGCTATGTATCCTACAAATAGCACCCAGAGTCTCACGATATACAAATTGACAGCCGAAGCTGGGGATTGGGTCGTTCAACATTGCATCGCTATTGTTCTGTGTCTTCTAAACAACATTTGGAGGAAATGATTAATACATAGTAAAGATGTACTTCTAAAACCTATGGACATGAGATTTTATAGAGCATGTACAGATCCCTCATTCCATACTTAGCCACTATTTGGATGGCGGGTTCTCGAGCTGGCGGGTTCAAAATTGGCCCTCTGTTGTTCCATGCCCTACAGATAGCACCCACATTTCCATGATATACAAATTGACAAGCAGATTTGCCATCTATTTGAATTTTAAGGGCCTCGTGTTCATGTCATAGCAAAATTGGACTTGGGCCAGTTTATATTCGTTTATTACAATATCAAAAAGGGAAGTGGTCGGTCGGGCTGGTGATATAAAAGTAAGTGAAATATGAAGTCGTGAATCCACCAACTTCCACACCTACAAGTTTTCCGAAAAACGAGTAATACATACTAGTATGTACTCTTATAAACTATGGACATGAAATTTTTATAGAGCATGTACGGAACCGCCATTCCATATTTAGCCACTTTTTTGTATCACGGGTTCTCAGGTTGGCGGGATGAAAATTGGGCCTCTATTGTTCTGCGCTCTACAAACAGTACCCACAATTCCGTGATATACAAATTGACAAGAGGACCTGCGGGCTAGCTGGCTCAACAGTGCACTTCCATTGTTCTGTGTCCTCCAAATAGCACTCAGAGTTCTGCGATATAAAAATTGACATATGGACTCGAGGGTTGGCGGTTCAAGTTTGCCATTGTTTACAGATGGTAATCCCTATCAACTATATAACATATCAAAAAAACATTATTTTCAATACTAAATTATTAATATTAAATATTGATATTGCAGAATTTAATTAGACAAGAAAGTTTGTACAATTTGGTCAGGCGAGTGATATAAAAAAATTTCGACAAATGAGCAATGCATAGTAAACATGTACTTTTATAAAGTACATAACATGAGATTTTATAGAGCATATGCGGATCCCTAATTCCATACTTAGGCACTTTTTTGGATCGCGGGTTCTCGGCCTGGTGGGATCAAAATTGAGCCTCTATTGTTCTGTTTCCTACAAATAGCACCGAGGCTTCTGTGATATACAAATTGACAGTCAAAATTGCGGGTTGGTTGGTTCAACATTGCACTTCTATTGTCTCGTGTCCTCCAAACAGCACTCGGAGTTCTGCGACATAAAAATCGACGGGACTCCATGACTGGCGGGTTCAAGATTGCAATTGTTTACGGATGGTCATCCTATCTAACTTTATCTAAAAACATTATTTTCAAATACTAAATTATTAATATTAAATTTTGATATTGTACAATTGAATTACATTAAATTATTAAAGGATGTTAACTCACTTATTTTTAAAAAAATGAAGGAAACAAAAGAAAGTTTTTTTTAAATTCTATCACTGCAAGCATAACAAGGACCAATTTGAATTTTAAGGGCCTTTTGTTCATATGAAAGCACAATTGCACTCCACACAATATATATTCGTTGATTTCAAATTATTCCAGGACATTAATTTTACCGAGTTCATCTATTAAGCAAAAATGCCAAAACAACGACCAATTTGAATTTTAAGGGCCTCTTGTTGATATGATAGCACAATTGCACTTCGCAGAGTATATATTTGTTGATTTCAAATTATTCCAGGACAATAATTTTACCAAGTTCATCAATCAAGGAAATCTGCTAAAACAAGCCACATACTACATTTGCGTCACAACGCCATAGAAATTATCAGGCGGATCTGCGGGCCAGCTGGCTAAAAAATTCAATTATATTGTTCTGTGTCCTCCAAAGAACAGTTGGAGTTTTGCAGTATACAATTTGACAGACGAAACACATAACCAAGAACCAACCAAACTTCAAACAGGCTACAAGCAAGTTCCCAGAAGGTTCCATAGAGCAAGACTCATCGACCTTTGCACCAAACAATTTGATATACAAAGAAAAGACGTCGTGCATTCATTTTCTCTTGCATCTGGTATATGTTCCCAGTAGAAAATAACCAGGGCCATGGGATATATGGGGTTTGTTGCCATGCTTCCCATTTTTTGGACCAAAAAATCTTATGCGCATGCAATCCCAACTAGCCAAGTCCGACGAACATTCATCTGGATGTTGAAGAAATATTACAGAGACACATGAGGTATTTTTGTTTCCTACCAAAGTTTGATATATATGTTTTTTTTTCCCCTTCTTCAGTCGATATGAAAAATTGCATTGTCCTCATTTAAGGTGAATTTGCTATGTATCTGAAGCTCCCACAGCATGTAGACATTGCTTGCCTTTTTCTGTAGATATGTTTCATACAACAACTCTACCAACTAAGGAATCACATTTTGTAACAAAGGTTGGCTAACCGTACAATGCACAGTTGTGTTGCCCACAGTTCGGATGACATCATTGATGCAATGTCCATATATATATGTACATTTTTCACTGCATCACAGACAATCAATCGTATCATCACTTATCAAAGCGGAGGCAGAAGCAGGAGAGTTGCATTTTGCACATACAGGTTCAAAGGGGGTCGAGTACACATTGGTTGCAACTAAAACACCTTCAACCTGGGAATGTGAGCATAGGAATTAATACATTGAACAATATAACACACAACTGCACCCCCCCTCCCCTTTAAAAAAAAAAAAAAAATTAAACAGGCCGCAGAAATTTGTTGAAGGCTATTTCTATAAGCAAAGTGAGGATGATTTTGTGGATGTATACGAACAACAATTGTAGAGCTAGCTATTTTATTCAGATCCTCTACTATATATGCTCTCAACTCTGTTACAAACGTTGTCTGGGTTGTCTGAAAGATCCTTTATCTAACATCCCTTTTCTTTGTTATATTTTTTAACAGCATAAGTGGAATCTGCCCTTTATGCAATTGTTGTTCCATTGACGAAAAAAAATTTGAATACGTATCGAACAATTGTAGCTGCAACATGGAATAGTGCAATATTTGTGTAACTTACCCAAGATACATGCACATGTGAAAGTAAAGGACAAAACTAAATATGAAAAGCATTAACATTGCCTTGTTGTTGTCCGACTCTCCATTCTTTATATAGAGAATGTGTTGCGAGCCAAGTTTTCTCGCCAGTGTGACAGCTGCACCAATCGTTCCAATTGGGTAAATATCAATGCTATGTGCAAGTTGGCTGATAGTCGAGTCCGAGACGAAATGATATTCTGAACAAACAATGGCAATTTTTTCCACAATGCTTGTTTCGTTGAGAGAAATAATTCGATCGCAATCACCACGATCATATACTGTTTTGGGCAATATATTAAAATTTGTAATGGATATCCCATTACGCGACAATATCTTTTCTGCATGTTTCTGGACAAGTTGTGGAGGAACAATCAATGTCATTGTCATCATGGCCTCCTTGTATGTCATGTCAGCATGCATAATGGATCTACTTTTGTTTTCCTTGTCCAACTAGGTGTTATAGATGACCATTATGTCCCCAACAAACACTTCTCCAGTTTGGTGGTTGTTCAATCCCTCTATTGATAGTACTTTGGATGTCACAACTCTAGACCAGGTGACAATTTTTGAACAGGAAAACTAAGTGAATGGTAGTTTGCAATTTTTTATTTTTTTTTGTATTCTTCTTTCACTGGCATAAATCTACAAGTACACACATAGCTTTGATGAACTATGGAGCCATAGTTTTACAACCACGCCTCTTAGTCTGCGGAACATGCAGCACGTTCGGTGTCTCGCTTGTACATGTTGATACTTCTTGTGAGCTTCAAACCATGTATTGCAGATGACATCTGCATATCCACCATGCCATAGATGAATATATACCCAAGAATATTTTCTTAGTAAACATAGTAAGAGCAGAGTGTATGCATCTTTACCTTTGGCCTTGTCCGTTCGTTGATGTCTGGGATGTCTGACTGCTCATGCCCATGTCACTAGTCCAAATTTTTATGATGCAAGCATGTGCAAATGAACATCAGGACTAAACAAGCATATGCATTGTATATTGTCCATCAGAGGGACTAAATAACCATAAAATTGTATGCATCTGATTTTTTTAACTGGAGAAATGTTTAACAGTAAACCGGGCATGAGCGCGGGGCACTGTAACACACCCACCAAGGGGCTAGAAAATTTTCAGCCTTTTTCTTCTTTTCTCCGAGGAATGGAATTCCCTAAATCCTTATGGGGCCTGATACAGACCCTGCCATCCCTTATCCGTACTCATATGATCGACGGCTATAACCACAGGCCTTATCGGAGAGGTGCTCGTCAGCTTTCGTGATTCGAGAAATCACGATGCATGCATTTCCCTTTCTCTCTTGTCTTTCGAAGGGTTGAAACCCGAAACTGATCTAACCGCTTAACGAGATTAACAGCACCCCAGGTTAAGTCCGGGTACTCTACCCTTCAGGATTTCGCATACCGGAATTTTGGGAGGTGCAATGACAAGAGGACTTACCGTCAGGTATCCTGGGTGCCGAAACACCGAAACACCATATCTCATCTGCACTATTATTATTTTGGGGTTTCACACTTCGAGTTTTTGGGACTGGCAGGTACAAGAGGGCTTGCCAATAGGTATCTCAGGTACCGAATTACCAAAACCCCCAATATTTTCCGTGCTAAGCCATTTCGGCACTTCCCTTTTTGGGATTCCACGAGTCGAGTTTCGTATATCGAAACTTCGCGATACAAGAGGCCGAAGCTTCACACTCCTCGACTACCCGAATGTTGAAAAGTCGATACACCCGCTCATCATACACTTGACCAAATTTGGGGTTTCGCAATTCGGGATTTCGCAACTAGTGGGTACAAGGGAACTTATCCTTGAATATCCTGGTTCCCGAAATACCGAACATCAATAATTACCCATGTTGGTCCAATTCAGGGTTTCGTGAATTAAAGTTTTACGATGTGCGCAGACAGGAGGTCTCGCACCTAGATCTTCCGGGAGCCAAAACTCCGAAATACAAACTCTTAAACTTGCGCATCTATTTCGGGATTTCATATGTCGAAATTTATAGGGTCGGGGATTCGGGACTTGCGAGTACAAGGAACTCACCTCTAGATATCCTGGGTACCGAAACTTCGAGATCTTATAACTTCTCCATACTATTATCATTTCAGGATTTTGCAATTCAGGGTTTTGGGACTTGCGAGTACAAGGAAATAATCCCTTGGGTATTCTGGGTTCCGAAACACCGAAAAGTCCTAACTCATCCACACGCCATCATTTTCGTGTTTTTGTGAATCTGGGTTTCGGGTCTTGCGAGTACAGGAGAACTTGCACTTAGGTACCCTGAGTGCCAAAACTCAGAAAACTCATAACTTACCCACACGCTAGCATTTCCAGATTTCACGAGTCGTGAGGACAAGGGTTCTTACCCTCTGATCTCCCGGGTGCTGAAAAGTTGAAACGCTTACCAGCCGCCATGTGTACTCTACAACTGGACGGTTCAGGTACTCCCATGGGTCTTGGAATCGACGGTCCCAATTTATTCGCTACTTACGAAGGTTAAAAAGGGGTCGAGGCATTAACGCCTGCGTTCCTTCATCCAATTTAACGGTCGTAATAGACCTTAGATCCTCTGAAAGGATCTCATTCGTACATTTAGCAAGAGGAAGGGTTTCCTGGGTACCGAACCACTGAAAGGTCCTTAATTCATCCATACGTTGTCATTTCAGGATTTCGCAGGTCGGGGTTTCGGGACTCGCGAGTACAAGAGGACTCGCACCTAGATACCCCAGGTGCCAAAACTCCGAAATATCGAAGTCTAAGAATACCATTCTCTCTCGTGCAGGATTTTAAAAACTACGCCATTAATTCCTTCTTCAGGCCCTTGGGTAAATTTCACCAAGTTTGAAGACTCGACTGGAAGGTCCTCTTAAAATCTCTGAGCTATTAGCTTATGTGATTGGTAGTGAGCAAGCTCAAGGTTTTTTTTTTTACTGCGACGACAGTCCTTTCTAGGCACTTACCCCGGCTCTATAGAGTGAGGGAACTTTCCCAAAAGGATGTCCCTGTGGGGGAAAGGAATCTATCCAGAGTGTTACATGAGGTAAATAAGGGAACAATTTCCCAAGAGAAGACCTGAAAAACTACACTTATTCATTAAATATATATATATATATATAAGTTGTATGCGGTCATTCCACTATAAGCATGCAACCACCATTTCTGATCAAACACCGTATAGACAGTTTTATACTGAAATCATTCATAATTTCACAAACCATGAGCATACATGTCAGAATATTTAAATTCAAGATACAAGATAAAACACTTATCAGAAAAACACCGGGTTTGATGCAACTGCTGAGAGGGGTGCTCATTTCCACCCAATCGTAGGCTCAACAATTCTGAATGGATTTACCACTAGCCACCCCCGAGCTAGACCACGATGCTTGAGACTCTTTGTCTCTGTTCTTTAGCGATCGAGAACAAAGGTTACTCTCCTTCTTCTCTACTATCACTCACTTTGTATTTTGTTCCAGATCTCTTCCGATCTTTTTCCTACGATCTCCCCTCGTGTCCCCGTCCCTTCCACACCTTTTACCTGCCTTTTATTTTCCGACGAGGTTGCGTGTGGCATGAATTTCCCCTCGGTGATCAGGTCTAAGGCCTCCATGGATGGGTGGTTCACCCCCCATCCTCATTAACTCATGAGGAGCCTCTTCACCTACCAACCTGGCGAGTAATTCATTTCGGGGCCAGTGAGCTGTTCTTGGTTCTTCGGGCCAATGAAGACCAAATACGGTATTGGTTTTGGTGGAAGTTAGTGCCACCATTCCAAGTGCCTTCCACCACCTTTCTTTAGCCATCGTGGTCTCTTTTTCAGCACATCCCCCTCCCAGCAATCCTGCAACATATATATATATATATATATATATTCATAATGTTAATTTACATTCGTCGACCTTGTATACTAAGGTCCATTCAAAATCACACATTCACATCTTTGAGTTTGCCACAGTTCTTGGCCAGCATAATTATTTTTACAGACTGGGGGAAACAGGGTGTTACAATTCCCTCCCCCTTAAAGGAACATCGTCCTCGATGTACTATCTATCATCATGACATGTATGTACAGAGGTAAACAAAATTGGATATGCATGTTTCATGGCATCCTCCATTTCCCACGTAGCCTCATTTGGGCCAAAATGTCTCCACTGCACCTTGACCTGTGCAATGGTTCGGTTCCAGAGTGGGGTTTCCTTTCTGTCCAGTATGCATTGAGGTTCTGGTAGAAATTATCCCTCCGACTCCACCTGGATCACAGACCAGTCAATTATATGATTAGAATCAGGTACATATTTCTTCAATAATGAAACATGGAAAACATTATGTGCTTTTATTGTGGGAGGAAGTGCTAGCCTGTAGGCTATAGGTCCCACTCTATCTAGAACCTCAAAGGGTCCACAGTACCGAGGTACCAACTTGGCACAAGCTCCCATTTTTAGGGA
>SNQJ01S0001074.1:276588-307090 GCA_010110895.2 Picea sitchensis
ATGCTTGAGACTCTCTGTCTCGTTCTTCAACGATCGAGGACGAAGGTTACTCTCCTTCTTCTCTTCTATCACTCACTCTGTATTTTGTTCCAGAGTTCTTCCGATCTTTTTCCTATGATCTCCCCTCGTGTCCCCGTCCCTTCCACACCTTTTACCTGCCTTTTATTTTTCGATGAGGTTGCGTGTGGCACGAATTTCCCCGCGATGGTCAGGTTTGAGGCCTCCACGGATGGGCAGTTCACCCCCCATCCTCATTAACTCATGAGGAGCCTCTTCACCTACCAACCTGGCGAGTAATTGATTTCGAGGCCAGCGAGCCGCTCTTGGTTCTCCGGGCCAGTGAAGACCAAATACGATATTGGTTTCGGTGGAAGTTAGCGCCACCATTCCAGGTGCCTTCCACCACCTTTCTTTAGCCATCATGGTTTCTTTTTCAGCACATCCCCCTCCCAGTAGTCCTGCAACATATATATATAGATAGATAGATAGATAGATAGATAGATAATGTTAATTTACATTCGTCGACCTTGTATACTAAGGTCCATTCAAAATCACACATTCACATCTTTGAGTTTGCCACAGTTCTTGGTCAACATAATTATTTTTACAGACTGGGGGAAACAGGGTGTTACAGGCACCATGGCCAATCTGTATATCGTGGACCCCCGGAAGCCAGGGGAGCAATCTTCAACTTGCCAGCCCGGCACCCGCAATCGAGAAATTGGGTAACTATGGAATAAGGTAGAAGTGTGACCACAAATGTGAAACCGTTAGTCCACCAACCGACGCACCAAGGCATTTTCGAAAAACACACTAAGCAAATGAATTAGAAAACAAAAGGGATAATAGAAAATGGAAAAAGTAGAAATAGGGAGGGCAAAAAGGCCCATTACTACCAAGCCATCATTTTCAATTCTAATATTATATGCCCCCACCCGGTTTGTATATTTAATTTACCAGCACACTTGGTATACCTTTTAGAAGATTGTAGCACAGAACCCTCTGTTGTTGCACAGAACAATTCATCTCCTTGTCCAAGCAACCTGTTTTTTCCAAGGCAGTAACACCCAATATGCAATGGACATGAAGGCAAGTTAGTATGAAGACAGACATCTAAAAGAAAGAGAAACAGGTCTATTTACCCACCAAAGAGTCCATCATCCTCTCCAGCCATTTTATTTGTTTAAACGCAACAATGCAGCGAAAACACAATGGACATGAAGTAGCTTAGTATGTAGGAAGGCATGTATTGAAGATAACTTATAATGAAGACAGACATGTAAAAGAAAGAGAAATAGGGTTATTTACCCGCGAAAGAGCCCATCGTCATCTCCAACTATTATGTTTGTTTAAATGTAGGAACATAGCGAAAACACAACGGACATGAAGCAGGTTAGTATGTAGGAAGGCGTGTAATGAAGATAACTTACCATGTAGGAAGGCACGCAACATGTACATATAATAAACTAGGTGAACACATATACAAACCATAAATGAAATATAAAACAACGCAATATGAAATAACAGTACAAGCATGCACCTTTCTATATCCTCTTCAACCGATGCAGTCAAGACTCCCTTGTTTTCTCCATCTATTCTGTTTGTTTGAATGTGGGAATGCACAAAATACAATGAACATGAATGGAAGCCGGTATGCACTGGAGAACAAGAAATATGTACATATAGTAAAACAGACTCAACGAACAGTCTAGAAGCAAGGCAGAAACATGAACCTTTGCGCTTCTCCATCCATGGCTGTAAATGTGTAATTTTTTTTCCCTGCCCAAAATATATTACAAACCACAAAATATCACGCAATTGCATGGTCGTAGCTAAACGATTTCTAGTTTTTCGTGGAAAATTATCTAGATATGCTTCCACCGATGGAAATACATGTTATTTATCCTATACACAAACTGTTGTACCCACGATACAAGTTTTTGGTTTTCCATGGCAAACTACCCAGACATGCTTCCAGACATCCAAATATAATCTTGCAGAATCTTTGTTGTACATATCATATCTAAAGCACAACACAAATTGTATCGTGCGCACACCAGTCTATGTAGAGAAGAAAGAACATGTAATTTCATATCAGCACATATGACCATACATGGTTTATAAATGTAGGCTGCATATGCTTTATTCTAACAAAAAAATAGCGGATATTGCAATTTCACATGTAATCCTTGAACAATTTTGCATGCAACTATTTTCTTTCATGCCAGCACTGAAGCACCAGCAAAATCTCGCAGAATAACAGATATCGACCTCAGCAGATAGGGAAAATAACATAACTACATGTCGACTCGTGGGTGCAAGGGTTGAACACCGTAAAGTGCCCCAAAAAACAATAATAATCCGAAAAAAAAAAAGGTCCAACCACCACCACTGGACCCCAACCCTGCAAGGCCAAATCAAGCAAAAGAAAACAACAAGCACCAAACCAGCGAGAAAGCACGAACAGGCCAAACTGCACCCCTAGGGCCCCAAAGCGTAAACCAGAGCCAAACAAACAGAACCAGCAACCCACGAACCAATGAACCAGCAAGAACCATTGAGCCAGTAAACAACATATGTATCTCCAACGATTACGAAAATGCAGCCCAAGCACAGAAGGAACCGAAAACACACGAGGACCATGCCACTACAAATAAGCAAACAATCTTACTTGCAAACTGCAAACACTGAACAACAAACAAGGAATACAAAATGAAACTATGGCATCGAAACTTACTCCGAAATGATGAAATGCAGAAGCACAAGTCAAATCTCAAAGGAAACAACAACAAGCAACAACCGACAAACCAGTGAAGAAGAAGCACTCACCGAACCAGTAAACAATGTATGTATCTTGAGCGATGACGAAATTGCATTGCAAAGGTAGAAGAAGGATGAAACATACAACGGCTATTGAACTGGCAGTGGACAAACAACACTGTGCAAATTCAGTGTAACCGTATGGAAATTTTCGAGGAAAAATGTACTCTGAGAAGCGTATTTACATAAACGTTTAAGGTTGTCAGGCTGTCTAAGGACCTTGCGGTATGAAAAAATTTAAGTTGTCAGGCCTGTTGGAGGATGTCGCGTCATGTAAACATTTAAGCTGCCAGGCCTATTGAGGCATCTTGAAATAAGTGTCAATACATTTAAACAAAAATACATCCGGCAAGGACGTTATAAACTTTGCAATTCTCAATCACTATAAAGCTTGGATAGCAAAACATTTCAATATGCTTAGTACATATCAAAACTTAGGGATATATTCAGCTAGCAGAAAATGTTAATACAAAAATTCGAACTAATGCTAGCATTAATCCACCTTTAAGCAATATATAGGAAAAATATATGATTCAAAAAGACTGTATACGAGAAAAAATTTGGATATGTTGCCATATAAAACATTGGGAATAGCGAAGCCGGCAATAAGACCTCCAATCTCTTATCCAATCAGATTAGTACACATATGGTACTTTTTATTATATAAAAATGTATGCTTTTAATTCCCTAGCTCCAACAATAGGTATTATGCAAATATTTATGGTCAAAGAACAAACTAATATGTAGTCAACGAATTATCGATCGCTATAGTCCCTCTATGCCTATGGTAGAGACTAATAATTTGAGGGAAAAACTATTAAAATTAAATAAACAGAAACAAACTAAATTAAGTGAGACTTTTTCTATTGAAAAAGAAAACATTTTAATAAATAGTAACCATATAATATTACATTCCATAGAAAACATTTTAATAATGAGTAGCCATACAATATTACATTCAATAGAAAACATTTTAATAATGAGTAGCCATACAATATTACATCCAATAAAAAACAGCTTAATAATTAGTAGCCATATAATATTGGATTCAACCACTTATCTTCTTAAACGAATTAGTTTATAATCATTTAACCAATTATATAACACTACACTTAATATTAATCTCTTAATTCTAATAATCCTTGTTTATATATATATATATATATATTCTCGATTATTGAGATTTAAAATCTTAACAATGTATAATTGATTTAATTTTCACCTACTAGATATGAAAATGTAATCTTTTCAATCATAGAAAAATGGATTTCTACTTTATTTTATCTTTGGATATTGTGCTTAACGGGTTTGAAGAACCCTTAAATCAGGCAGCCTATGAAGTCATGATTTAAGATTAGAGTTTTTGAAACATTCGATGTTTTGAGTGGACACTCCACCCATCTTCAGGGATAAAAAGCTAAAATAGATTTAGGAAAAAGAGCGATAAGGTATTAATGGGTCTAGTCCTGGAACGTCTGTTGATCCCCCTCCTTATGGCCAGGTTAATCCTCCTAAAACTTCTGGAAACCCTAGCTCTGCCGTAGAAGTGCTTCAGAAAAATAGCTTTGAAATTCTCTCACAGATGTTAGACAAAGAAGAGGAACCTTTATCTGTGGTTATTGCTTCTGATTCATCCCCTCAGGAGCCTCCTTTAGTCCAACCCTCTCACCTATCAAAATCCCTAAGAACATAAAATAATGACTTTATCTATTATAAACCTTAAAGATAAGGCAACTAGACTTGAACTATTTGAAATCTGAATTTATTAATTCAGGTTGTTGGGACACTAAAATACACTAAAATATTCTTCCTAGGAGCAGGAACTTTAATCTCAGGATATATGACCTCAAAAATTTTGACCTTGGGAACTTTGAACTAGCTCCTATGTCATAGTTCCTGAGTTCATAATTCTCGTGTCATAGTTCTTGAGGTCATGATCTCAAGAACTTTGACCTCAAGAATTATGACCTTGAGAACTTTGACCAACTATTTAATGATGGAAACTATGTATCTTGAGTTGATGATAAGGAAGTCAATCATTTCAAGCCTTTTAATGGTTGGTCTCCTCTTTGTGATTGGAACAAAAAAGAAGATCAACCTCCTAATACAATTTGAATGTGTTATTTGTTCTTTATTGATTCTTAACTAATTTTTATCAAGAAAAGTATTACACCTAATATTTTTGAAAAAAATAACTCAAAATAATAATGTTAAAATTATTAATATTATTTAATTTTACATGTTAAATTAATGCAATATTATTTTTCATAGCAATATTAATATTGTTAATTTAACCTTAATTATAATTTCTCATAATATTTGTTTAACAATAAATATTTTATATTAATATATAATCTATTATTTTCTATGGAATGATTTATATTTCCATGATACAGTTTAAGCTTAATTAACTCATTTGCAAGAATGGAACAGCCTCTTCAATGTAATGTTGAAATAAATATTCTATATTAATAAATAATTTTTTATTTAACAATTTATAGTTCCATGATATGTTCCGTTTGGAGTTTAAGCTTAATTAACTTATTTGCAAGAATGGAAGTGCCTCCTCAATGTTATTCGACCATTGTCCCATGGATGGGGTGTCATCCAACGCAAATGAATAGTGCGCTAGCTCCAGACGATAGAGACACTTGACCTTACAGGCCTCGAGCCAAATGCAAGGGCATGAGGAGATACACGCCGCCAGTCTGGGACATTAAACGAACCAGGTACCTGGGGCGCTTGGTTTTTTGCAGGATGGTGCGGGACAGCATGATTGAAGCTCTAGTTAATTACTCTTGGTACATGGTCATCAAGATGGCATTAACAACCATGTCGACGCCAAGAGAAACTGATATAATGGCACATTGGGTCCTGTGGGTGCTATATTATGCAATCTCCATTCGAATTCGGCTTTTTTTCTCCAACGGGAGATGTAGGAATAGGCTCAGGATTATTTTCATATGGTTGGCAAAGGCACCAAGGTTCATCATGTCGCGCCTCAAAGGGAGCTCAAAGCATGGTAGGCGCAACCACATTTCTATTAGGCGCATTTCTTCTATTGCGGGCAGTGGCAACTCTAGCAACAAGAGGCAATGGTCTAAGAATTCTCCACCCAGTTCGACCTTTGGTCGTCAGCTAGACAGTGGATGCACTTCCACTAGATGGGGATGCAAAATCAAGTGGTTTAATAGCCATGGAAACTCGCTAGGGTTCGCTCCAAGTTATTTCCCGGGTCCGTCGTCTCCAGCCAGTCCTCCACGGACCTCTTCTCCCGGGAACTCCAGCCATGACCAAGGCACATTCTCATCCGGCCATCCAAGTTCCTTCGTCGACAGGGAGACTCAACGAATTCACGCAGCTCTGGGCATCCTCCAACAATTGATTTTCGAGCTCCGCAATGAGGCCTATGACCTTAAATTTCGACTCGAGCTCATGGACAAGTGTATCTCTATGTTTGTGGCCATGCGAGACAACCTTGAAGACTCAACACCTATGAATGCAGTAGGAGCGCAAAGGTCTATTCTCCTTCCCCAGGGGTGACTTGGTGACATTTACAATGCAAGGCAAGTTCATAAATTTGATTACTAGTTTGTTTTTTGGAAGTTGGCTTATCCTTCTAGTTTTGTTATATGATACTATACACTGGTGTAGAAGTTGCCATAGTTTTTAGATTGTAAAATTATTGTTTGGCCTTGTGAGGCATGTTTTACTAAACACTAAGCTAGAGCAAAGTTGGTTTCCATTTATAGCGACTCTAGCTCCAAGAGACACTTGGTAGTGTGTAATGGTTTCTCATGACAGGTAACTTATAGAATACTTACTTACAAAAAAAAATTATGACAAACGTCCAACAATAGGGTGTAAGAAGTCTCTTCCTTCATCTCAATACCTTCTTTTTATAACATTTGAGGTTTATGCCACGTAACCCACCCATGCAAAATTACCATTTCAAATTTATCCTAAATCTTTATATTCATCATACAAATGTCATCCACATGCACAAGTCCACATGAAATTAACAATTAAAATTTAAAAATAAATCATTTCCATCATCCACCTTTCTTTGACTTCCTAAAATTACTCCTAGATGTTTCCTAGATCTTTTCCAAGATTCTTATTTTTGTTGCATGAGTCTTTTCATGTCTTAGTTATTTAATACTCTTGTCACTTAACTCTAGCCTACTTTTTTTAGGTTACTAAATCAGTTTGAATTAGGATTCTTCTTAGCTCTAGGGAGAGCGGAAGCTAAGGTTTGAATGATTTCAGTAAGCTAGGGTTCCTGATAGAACGTGTGATTCTGCAGAAATCCAATGCCCCTCGCCTGCAATTTCCTCTGAGCTCTCATCTATGGCGAAGGCAGAGGGGGTGTGATCCCCCTCCTATCGACACATGACAGCAAACAACCCATCTGGAGCTCGTGAATTATGGTCGTCCTTTAAGTTCCTGTCACATTTGAAGGACCAACTCTATCGAGAGGAGTTGAATAAGGGAAAATCAATGGAGGTAGAGGTTGAATCCTCCCATCCAAAGGTGGCTCGTGCTTGGGAACTAGGAAAATACATTGCCCAAGCCTCTACATCGCCAAAATGTGTAGTTAGTTCCACCAGAGTAGTAGAGCAAATTGAATACATGAGGGATCATGCCCCGATTGGCAAACTTTTAGGTCTATGGCCATCAGAAAGAGACTTGCTCAAATGGATTAAAACTTGGTGGAAACCCAAAGGGCATTTTGACCTTCAGTTAGGCTCAAAGGGTTTTTTCAAGGCCATTTTTCATAACCTAGAAGAAAAGGATAAAATATTTGAGGGCAGGTCGTATTTTTTCAACTCAGCTGGCCTTTACCTCTGGTATTGAAGGGAGCGTTTTAGCCCAGAAACAAAGGACTTTTCATATGCCCCAGTGTGGATTCGACTCTATTCACTTCCACAAGAATTATGGCTTGGAGATATTCTAGTAGGGATTGGAAACACTCTGGGTCTATATGTTAAAACAGTTGAAGCCACGCGCCAGTGGTGCTACACCTCCTACACCCGGATCTGTGTCTACATGAACATCTCCAAGCCTCTGCCAGGATCCATAACCTTAGAATTTAGGGATCATGAATGGACCCAAACCATTGATTATGAGCATATTATGTTTAGGTGCAGGAAATGACATGAGCATGGCCATTTGTTCAGGGACTATCCCCTCAATGCCCCTCAGAGAGGTCCGGTGGGAGCCCTGAAAAAAGACAAGGATGGTTTTACTCAAGTGCAAGGAAAGAAGAGGCCAACCCAGGAAAAATCGACCCCTAGTCCATCAAAACAGTCGACCACAAGTAACTCATTTGAGATCTCAAACCAGCTATTAGATTCTCAAGTTGTAGAAGAGTCGCATAACTATGCAGACAAAGAGATCACTCGTGGTAAGGCCAAGGAAAATCTAGAGCCCATCCTGGAACAGATTTACCCTAATTCATCCTCGATCCCACTCAAATAAGATCAACTCACAGAGGATTTAGGGGACATGAAAATGGTATTGGATGAAAAGGAATTAGCAAAAATCACTCTGTACAAGATTGAGGAGGATTATCACAATCAAGAGTTTCAATCCATTCCCTTGGAACAATTATGGAAATTCCACAAAGTCTATTTGAACTCCACTACTGGTGCGATCTCAAGGTCAAGAGGAGGTGTTGGCCCTTGGTTATGGAAGAAAGCGAATATTAAGGAAGAAGCGCAAAGTGCGAACTACGCGGAAGACACGGTGACTGATATTGGGTCGAAGTGGCCAAAGAAGCAGAAAAGACAGAGCGAAGTAAAAGAAAGCAAGTCGTTGGACGAGGAGATCGAGAAAGATAGATCAGCAAGGAATATGGATCGTGGACAACTCAGCAAGCGGAAAAAGCCACCAATGGATGCTTTGGAGCACCTCGCGAGAAAGAAGGAAAGACACGTTGGCGAAGCTCTGAAAATGCGGGTCAAGTTGACCTACGGTTTTGGTATCTAGGGTTTTGACACCTAGGTTTCGGCCTAAGGTTGTCGGTGAGCTATTGTAATGTATAAATAAAGGTCTAGAGGACCTAGGATGGGTTGGTACTGAGTTGATTGAGAGTTTGTCATTAGTGTGGAGAGGTTGTTGTTGTGAGCGAGAGAGAAGTGTTGAGTGTGAAAGCCTTCTGGTATTGTAAGATCTTCAGCTAGGTGCGAAGATCAGCCCTACAGCTGGGTGCATAGGGAGGGAAGAGAGAAGAGAAGGAGAGAGAGATATGCAAGGTAAGTGCGCAGATAGAACTGTATGTTTTCATATAATATCAAGAAACGTAGTTTTGTGGATGTAGCCCTAGGGAGAGGGTGAACCACGTATATCTTGTTGTTGTTATGTGATTGATGTTGTGTTATTTTGCTCACTGATATATTGTTAAGGAAATATTGTGTTAGATCTAGAATATAAATGTGCGAAGTAGGTTTAAGGGAGATAAAGCATAACTAGATTGTTGTGTGTTGTTGCCTTGGATCCACTTGCATTTCCTCTAGTTGTAGACGCCTGTGTCTTGCAACCGCCTATTGCTACTTCGGGTGAGACTGCATCTGCTTCGCAGGTGTTGCCGAGAGGGCCAGTAGTTAGGGTTTGTTGGTGCGCTGTTAGAGTTGAACCCCGGGTCTGCCTCTGTGCTAACAAATGGTTATGTAGTTGGGACAAGGATCTTCTTGAGGGAATGTCAAGGTGGTTTCCATCGAAGACAGAGATTCAAAAGTGGATAGAAGATCAAGAAAAGGACTTCGTTGAAGCTCAGAACAAGAACCCTAATCTTAGTACTAAATATTGGTTGGGGAAATATATCTTTACTGATATACATGAGATCTTCTTTGGAGGAATTCATAAAGAGTTATACGAGTGGTTAGCCAGATTAGCAGATACCCAGTTTGAGATCATACCTAGACCACCTGTGGTCTGGACGTCGACGCTCCTCAAGAAGGTCAAGAGAGTTGATAACGTCGTGTCAAGAGAAGTAGATCACTGGTTTGATAGCACCATTGGAGGGTATATCACCGAGTTTTTTGTTGACAGACTAGAGTCATATAGTCAAGATGAGAGATATTTCTTTAAGGGACCTAGAGGAAAAATTTTACACTTTTTGAAGTTGAAGATCAAGATGTTATCAGAAGAACATCTTGAAGATACAGTAATCAGTCGGATTGAAAAATATAATGTTCAAGAATTTAGACAGTGACAGCGACACAGAGGGTGGACACACATGCAGTGGGAGAGCGTTCAGAGAAGTTCCTCTTGCGAACTTGTTTAAGAAAAGCTACAGAGACGAAGGATTCTACAATGGAGAAGAGGCAGATTTGACAGATGAAGAGCATTCAGAATTCGTTAGGGCAGAGGAAGGGAAGACTGAAGAACCTCACCGAGAAGAACCAGAAGATTCAGGGACTGCGTCGACTATTGAAGTAAGTACTATTATTCCCCTTGTTGTTTCAGCAGCATTAAATAACCAGAGTAGTCAGAGTTACCAGAGCACTCAGAGCATTGTTACCAGCAGTTTAGTACATACTCAGTCAAGAAACCTAGGAAGATATATGGCAGATGAGATCAGGCTACCTATATTTAGAGGAGATAGATCTGAAGATCCTGATCAGCACTAGTTTAAATGCGAAGTTGTTTGGATATTAAGCAAGTCACTGACGAAGCAATTAAGAAAACTCAGTTTAGTACTACCCTCAGAGATCGCACACTAAGCTGGTACATGAAGTTTGTTAAGGGAATTACAAAACCTAAACCGCTGAACGAGATCAAGAATGCATTAAGTGCATAATTCAAGAAACCCAAGTCGGAGTCAAAATGCATTATAGAAATGAAAGAAATCAAGCAGAGAGTAGTTGAACCTGTTTGGGAGTTTGATCAGAGGTTTAAGACCTTGACAGGCCATTTGAGTTTTCAAATCCCAGACGAGCAGAACAAAGAACGGTTCATTCCTGCCCTCCTACCACACATCAGAGTTCCTCTGATGCAGCAGAAGATTGGTTCACAGGCTGAGGCGTTGGATATCGCCATGAAACTAGAATCAACCCCTATGGGAGAATCCAGCTTAGGTATGAGTCAAATTTTGAGTCAGATAACTACCTTATCTTTACAGGTGGAAGATCTGAAGAAAGAAAAGGGAAAAGACAAAAGAGAAGACATCCGGTGTATCAGATGCAAATCAGAAGGCCATGACAAGGAGCATTGTCCTCTATTTCATGAGTACTTGGCCTTTGGGGCTCCAAGCCATTTGAAGTAGATTACTCTACCCTGGTGTGAGGTATGTAGAAATAGGCATCGCCCTAGTGAATGTTACTACCTGCAAAAATATGTCCAGACACCTACAAACCTTTACTACACATTCTGTAAATCTGTGGGGCATGATGAGAAGGACTATAGGGCCTATGAACTCTTGCATGAAAGATCAAGATATACATATAGGATTCAAGGTGAAGTACAATAGGAAGGAAATACTACGCAGTTTAACTCCCTAGGAAGAGGAAACTTCAACCCTCTCGGTGGATTCAGAGGAAGAGGACGAGGAGGAGGCATGGGTCGAGGTAGAGGATAGATCATTTGTTACAACTGCGCACAGCCATGACACTTGGCAAGGGACTGTCAGAACCCTTGTACCACTTTCAGCTACTACAACTCATTTGAGCATGTTATTGAAGATTGTCCTGTGCTATTAGCCAAACTTCAAGAGAGAAGAGGAGGAAACCCACAAGTACAATTGATCTCAACAGAACTCACGGAGAGGATCCCAGAGTCATTGTTATCACTAGAGGAGGCAATGTTACTGGAGAATACAGAGTGACCCCAGGAAAGAACACAGAAGAATTAGGAGTCAGAAGAGTTGCAGAGAAGACACAAGATTTCGATCCAAAGAAAGAAAAATAGACATTTGAAGAGGCAAGAAGAGAAATTGGAAGAGAACAGGATTCTTCATCAAAGACACAGCCAAAAGTGAGAGAATGTGGAATGCCCCTGGAATTTGATCAGTCTGTCGCACCTGGAGATGGAAAAGAGGTAAGTAAGCTTGTCAGTTTCTTGTATATGTTTATTGAGTTGATTAAGGATGAAAGAGCCATACAAGAACTACAAAATTTGGTCAGACAGTATGAGATAGGGAAGGTGGACCCTCTGCAGAATAGAGCAGTACATCAAGTATCTAGGAAGAGAAGGACAAATAAGGAACTACACCTTAATGCTCAAATTGGAGATTATGATATAGACTATGTGGTCCTCGACTTAGGGTCAGAGGTCAATGTTATGACGAAGCAGACCTAGGCACTGATGGGAAAACCTAAGTTGATCTATTCTCCTATCAGGCTTAGGATGGCTAATCAGCAGGCAGTAAGCCCCTTTGGGCGACTGGAGCATGTCCCTGTGGACATCGACGGGGTGAGGACCTTCACAGATTTTGAAGTAATTGAGATAGTTGACAATAGTATTCATTATCCTACGATGTTAGGAATTGATTGGGCTTTCAATAATTCCACTGTTGTTGACTTAAACAAAAGAAGAATGACATTTGAAGGTGATGGACTTAGTTTCATTGCACCTTTGGATCCTAATGAAGGTCGGAGATACATAGAACCCATCAGAGAAGAAGACCGTGCATATGAGCTCGAGAATATATATAAATTGATAGCAAGACAGCAGGATTACATTAATCCTACAGTAGATGGGAATTTAAGCTGGCGAAGTGACAGCGCATGCTCATCAGACTCAGAGGAAGCACTGGAGAACTGGAAGAACAAAATGTATGAATTATCTACACGGAGATGTGTTATATTGACCAGAAAAGTTCACTGGATTGGAACAGAAGTAAGTAACCTACCCACCTTTGACGGTTTAAATCATATCGAAGATTTCTTGTTGGAATTTGAAGAAACTGTACCAGTACAACAAAGGTTGTTAGCACTAGATGAGGCCCTGAAAGCAACTCCAGCAAGATGGTGGGGAACACATAAAAAGAACATTGCGGACTAGGTGCAATGTCGCACTTTGATGACAGCGCATTTTTCAGAACAAGTAGGAGGATGTGAAGTTCAGTATACAGGTTAGAATTGCCCGAAAGACCATGTGCGAAGTTGCAAGGAAGCCTAAAGAAGCATTCCTCAAGAGCAGTGGATGCATAAATTTATTAACACTCTGGACACAACGCCTATCAATTGGTATCTACAAGCAAAACTACGCCTCATCACTACAGATTGGTACGGTATGACTCGGAACTTTGTAGCTACATTTCTATTTGAGAGTCAGTATCCCATGGTGGATCAATCTTTACAGGTTGTCCGACAGAAAGTATTTGAGGAGGCACCTAACCTCCCTGTTGAGTGAAAAGAGGATGAATGGAATGCACCTCTTCAGAAATTGAAAGGTTGTTACAATATCAATGTTGATGAAGACGATGATCCTAGGAATGTGAACATCGCAGAAACTGAAGGATAGATAAATGTAGAAGGACCAGGAGTCGAACTACCTTTCATTGGACAGCCGATCAAGATCAAGCGAGTTTACATTAGAACAGAGCAAGCACCCAAGATTTCTAACTTTGGAGATTACTGGGATGATGCCATTATTGACAAGATCACGGAATTACTGCATGAATATCAGGACTTGTTTCCAACCAAATTCACTGATATGAAGGGCATTAAAGGGCCCATGGGAGAGATGAAGATCCCCTTGAAACCAGATGCAAGGCCAAACAAGCAGTGACCCTACAAATTGAATCCCAAATATAAGGAGAGAGTGAAGATTGAATTAGACAGAATGTTGGAAGCAGGAATCATAGAACCTGTTGAAGAATCAGAATGGATTAGCCCTATGGTGGTCCAAGACAAGAAGACAGGACAAATCAGGATCTGTGTAGATCTCAGGAAGTTGAATGATGCATGTTTGCATGACCCATTCCCTACACCCTGCAGAGATGAAGTGTTATATAACGTGGGAGGATAGGAGGTATACTCCTTTACATATATGGATGATACTGGCATTGTTCAAGAGAGGCTCACACAATTGATAGAATTGGAGGAAGACAGATTTATTGCAGGATTCCATCAGTAGGTACAGAAGGAACGAGAAAAGGCCTACCATGATAGGCACATCAAGAAGAAATCCTTCAAGCAAGGAGATATGGTATTGGTATATGACAGCAAGTTCATGAAGCATCCAGGGAAATTCAGGACACATTGGTTGGGGCCATATGAGGTGGCCTATGTTACAGAAGGAGGAGTTGTGCAGTTGAAGAATTTGAATGGAGAATGGAAGGAAGGTTTGGTGAATGGGAGTCGGTTGAAATTGTACCATGACAACCAGTTGTCATGCAAATCTTGATAGAAGCATGAGGAGAAGGGTCTAGGTACCAAGTGCAGATGAAAATGGGTACCAGACACAGAAAAGACAGTCTGCACAAGGAAGGGGAGAATAGAGCAGAAAGCACAGACTTCTCTGCGCAGTCTAAAGTCAAAGTAAAGCAGAAGGTTCAGATCAAAGTGCCTCGGGACGAGTCACATGTGAGTGTTGGGGGCCTGTTGGCCCTTGGTTATGGAAGAAAGCAAAGATTAAGGAAGAAGCATGAAGTGCGAACTACGCAGAACACACAGTGACTGATATTGGGTCGAAGTGGCCAAAGAAGCAGAAAAGACAGAGTGAAGTAAAAGAAAGAAAGTCGTTGGATGAGGAGATCGAGAAAGACAGATCAGCAAGGAATATGGATCATGGACAACTCATCAAGCGGAAAAATCCACCAATGGATGCTTTGGAGCACCTCGCGGGAAAGAAGGAAAGACAGGCTGGAGAAGCCTTGAAAATGCGGGTCAAGTTGACCTAGGGTTTTGGTATCTAGGGTTTTGACACCTAGGTTTCGGCCTAAGGTTGTCGGTGAGCTATTGTAATGTATAAATAAAGGTCTAGAGGACCTGGGATGGGTTGGTACTAAGTTGATTGAGAGTTTGTCATTAGTGTGGAGAGGTTGTTGTTGTGAACGAGAGAGAAGTGTTGAGTGTGGAAACCTTATGGTATTGTAAGATCTTTAGCTGGGTGCGAAGATTAGCCCTGCAGCTAGGTGCACTGGGAGGGAAGAGAGAAGAGAAGGAGAGAGAGATCTACAAGCTAAGTGTGCATATAGAACTGTATGTTTTCATATAATATCAAGAAACACAGTTCTGTGGACGTATCCCTAGGGAGAGGGTGAACCACGTATATCATGTTGTTGTGTGTGATTGATGTTGTGTTCTTTTGCTCATTGATATATTGTTAATGCAATATTGTGTTAGATCTAGAATATAACTATGTGAAGTAGGTTTAAAGGAGATAAAGCATAACTAGATTGTTGTGTGTTGTTGCCTTGGATCCACTTGCATTTCCTTTGGTTGTAGATGCTTGTGTCATGCAACCCCTTATTGCTATTTCGGGTGAGACTGCATATGATTCACAGGTGTTTCTGAAAGGGTCAATAGTTAGGGCTTGTTGGTGAGTTGTTAGAGTTGAACCCTGGGTCTACCCCTGTGCCAACAGGAGGTTTAGGCATTCATCAAGACCCAAGGAAGGAGATTCGAAAATAATCAAAGGAAAGCAAAAGAACAGAAAGCAAATCTGCTCAACAGATCATTCGTGAGGTAGGTTCCTTCATGATTAACTCTCGACATATTCATAAGCTCACAAAGGGATTCCTTCTCTCTCCCCCTCCACCTTCCTCATGAAGATCATTTCCTAAAATTTTAGAGGGATAAATGGAAGAACCAAACAACAGGTTCTTTGAAATAGCATCATAGCTGAAAATCCATATATATTACTCCTACAGGAGATGAAATGTGCAAAAGAAACAACATAAAACACACTTTCTAGGTGTTGGAGGCAAAGCAACTTTGTTTACGATGACTCTAGAGGAGTGGTTTGCAATATTGCAATTTTTTGGAATCCCATCACGATCATAATGGAAAATTTATTTTCTACTAAATGGTCCATCACGACACATTACAGAGCCATTGGATCAAATAAGGAGGGGGTCATCACTAATGCCTATGGGCCACAGTTGATGCAGGACAAGGAAGTTTTTTCTCAAAAGTTTGTGTGACCTAAGTGAGATTGTCAGGAATAGATGATGGATACTAGGAGGTGACTTCAATAAAATACTCTCTCTTGAAGAAAAGTGCGGCGGAATTAGAAGGTTGGAAAATGACAGCACTGGTTTTCAGAAAGTATTTGATGATATTCATGTGGTTGATTTAAACACCATCAATGGAATCCACACTTGGTCAAATTGATAGTTTGGTTCTCATCAGGTCACTTGTAAGTTACACAGATTCCTTGTATCAGAATAACTAATGTTGTAAGGTCCCCTTTTAGAAGCAAGCATCCTTCCAAGCTCTGGATCTAACCACTAGCCAATACAATTATGGATGGACATATCATGCTCCCCACGTAGTAAACCATTTAGGTTTGAAAAAATTTGGTCCACCAACCCTAACTTCCAAAATAATGCTCCTACCTAGTGGGATGAGGTGGTGGTGACTCATGATACCCTTATGTATAAATTCCAGCAAAAGCTAAAAAAATTCAAGAAATGACTCAAAGATTGGAACAAAAATGTCTTTGGCAATATCTTTCAAGCTAAAAAATCACTAGAGTAGTGTATGGAGGAGATACAAAGACAACATATCACCCAAGGCAACACAGAATCTGTACAAGCAAAGGAACAGAGCTTAAAACAACATCTTGATGAACGATATGCGCAAGAGGAAATTCTCTGGCGTCAAAAATCTAGAGTTCAATGGCTAAAAGAAGGAGAGAGAAATTGAAAGTTCTTTCACAGGTCCATGATTCAGAAAAGGCATATCAACAGGATCACAAGGCTAGAAACTTATTAGAGACAAAACATAATGGACCATGATGGAATAGAGCAGGAACTGGTCAAATATTATACGGACCTTCTAATCAAACTGTGTCCTGACCGCTCCATGGCCATTAGCAAAATAACTAAGCATATTCCTTCCCTGATCACAGAAGAACAAAATGAAGCTCTAATCATACCAATCTCAATTGAGGAGGTGGATCAAGGGATCAAGTATATGCCAACTCGTAAATCCCCTTGACTGGACAGCTTCACAATGGATTTATTTCACCATTGTTGGCCAATGGTCTGTGAAGAAGCCCGACGACTTGTTGAGGATTCGTGCATTTCTCATGGAGTCCTTCCAACGCTCAATGCCACTTTCCTTATTCTCATCCCCAAGGAGGAGGGGGCCACTCACCCCAAGAAATTTTGGCCTATTGTTCTCTGCAATGTCATCTATAAGATATTAAACAAGGTAATGGCTCTTCGTCTCAAACCTCTTCTTCCTTTTATCATTTCTAAAGAGAAATCAGGATATGTGGAAGGTCACCATATTCTGGACAACATCATCCTAGCTCATGAAGTAATTCACTCCCTAAAATCCTCTCGAACCCCTAACATGATTATCAAGTTAGATCTATCTAAAGCTTTTGACAAACTTAGCTGGAAGTACATGCGCTCTCTTCTCGTGTCTTTTGGTTTCGGTGATTATTGGGTTAACTGGGTCCTAAACCTTAATTCCTTGACCTTCTTCTTTATTTTAGTAAATGGTGTCCCTTTTAAAACCTTTTCACCTCTAGAGGCATTAGGCAAGGAGACCCACTTCCACCCTTCCTTTTTGTCATCATGGCTAAAGGATTGAGTCGCTACATAAAAGCTTCCATTATCGATGGCTCTCTCCAAGGATTTCTTCTGCATGGTATTCATTCGGTGACCTCTCATAGCCAGTTTGTGGATGATACCATGATTATGGGATCTCCAACAGCCAAAGAAGCCCTTAAAATTAGCAGTATTCTCATAGGTTTTAGTGAATCCTCAAGTACATCTATTAACACAGATAAATCGCAAATCTTCTTCTTTAAGACCCCCTTGGCCATCCAAAACCACATCACTCACCTACTTGGTTTCTCTAGGATCTCTCTTTCGTCCAAATACCTGGGTGTCCCTCTGATTGAAAATAGACTCCGCAACAACTCTTGGGAACCCTTCGTCAACTCCCTAAATAAAAGGTTTAATTCCTAGACCTTTTATTCCCTCAAACTGGTTGGTCGCCTTGTGCTTATTAATTCGGTGTTTCATGCCATTCCAATCTATCTTTTCTCAACAATATTTGCTCCAAAATATGTCCTGAAGACGATTCATAGCATTCAAAGAAACTTTTTGTGGAAAGGAAACAATGAAAGGAGAAAATGGGCCCTTGTCGGCTAGGATAAAATTTGTAAACCAAAGCTTGTAGGGGGCCTCAGCCTGCGGGATCCCTACATGCTCAATGAAATAATGGGAGAAAAATCTTGGTGGTGTTGGTTGAAGCACACGGAGGACATATGGGCTCTCTTTTGGCGAAGAAAATACACCTCAAGCATAGAGGAAGCCAATTGTATTAGATGGAATGACCAGGTCAATGGATCCTCAATCTGGAATGTTGCCTGGAAAAATCGCAGTCTTGTTCAAGAGCATGCCTTTTGGGAACTCCTAGGTGGAAAGGATTCTTTCTTCTGGTCATACTCTTGGAAACAAATTCCACCCCTTTTACAAAAGGAATCTCTGCAAATTGTCCACACCCTCATGCCGAATAATGATAATATTCGAGCTGCAGATATTTGGAGGGCCCCATAGTTTTCAAAAACCTGGCAGGAATGGAAGATCAGTCACAAGGATCTTCAACTCCCAGTGGAATATGATTTGTGTTCCTGGCAGGATGAGGCGGCACTTAGGAAGGTTCACATTCAACATGGACAAGATATTCTTCTATGGGGACACTCCCCTAAGGGAATCTTCTCCATAAAAGAAGCTTATTCCATCAAATCTCAGCTCCATATTCATCCTAGAGTATGGATATGGTGCATCATTTGGAAAACAAATCTTTGGCCAAAAGTCAGCATCTTTCTCTGGCTACTAATTCAAAATCACACACTTACTTGGGATAACCTATGCAAAAGAGGCTTTATTGACCCTTCGATTTTCCCTCTCTTTTCCCAGCATGAAGAATCCACATCTCATATCCTCAATCATTGCCCCTTCAGCTCCAACATCTGGGATCAAGTTTCCCAAATTATGAGGAAAACCAACAGGAACCAAGACAACATATCCATTATTATTGAGGGATGGAGACCCTCAGATTTCAAAAAATCCATTTTGAACAGAATTTGGCAGCTTCTTCTAGGTTTTGTGGTTTGGCAACTTTGGAAGGAATGTAATAGAAGGATATTCCATTCTAAGAATTCCCCTTAATCACTCATCTAGTCAAAGATCAAAGAAAACATTCAAGAAACAATCAGATATCAAAAATGGTCAATGGACGACCTGGCTTGTGATCCCCATAAGAAACTCATCCTCTCTTACTGGCAACCCAATATTAACAATTTAATCACTTCCATCCCTTCCCATCCACCCTCCTCCTCCATCTCTGCTTCATGGAAAAGGCCTCCCTCGGGCTTAGTGAAGATGAACTTTGATGGTGCCTCAAAAGGGAACCCGGGTCTTGCGGGTTTTGGAGTTGTTTTCATATATGAAAGGGGAAATACTTACAACATCCTTGCTAGAAGTTTGGGCCATGAGATCAATAACTCTATCGAGCTATGGGGTCTTCTTAAAGGAATTCAAGAATCCTCTCATCTAGGTTATTGTAAGCTCATGGTGGAAGGGGACTCGTAGATCATCATTTCTATGTTTTTGAATCTCTTGAATGGATCTGATCCTGCAAAGATATTGCCTAGCTGGAGACTATTAAGCCACATTGAAATGCTTTGATCTTTGATGTTTCCCCACTTGTTTCTAATCCCTTCTCATGTCTGACGAGAGGAAAATAAGATTGCAGACAAATTGGAAAACGTGGGGGTAGACTGTCAAGAGCAGGATATTGCATTTGGGATTAACCATAGACCAACTCCTCCCCTGTTCCAGGAATGTATAGTGATCGCTCAGATGGAAGGTCTACCCCCATATGGGGTGTTAACTTCGCATGCATGATGAGTTGCCACCAGGTTTTTTGAATCGCCGTCTGGTATTTTTTGCATTTCCCAAGCCCGATGGCTACAACAGATTTTAATTCCCTAGCAATACATCTCTTTCAAGATTACGATTATGTGAGTATGGTGATGAACCAAATATTTGTCTCTAGTATTGCTCATTTGTTTGGGATTAATGCAGTCATTATGCATAGTGTTAATGCTAAGGACAATGGGTCAATTTTCCTGTAAAAAGGCCCACGTGGGGTTCTTCTATCCATTGCATCCTTTGTTGGCAGTGAGAAACTGTGTTTCTTCATTTTTGAGTGTCCCTTGATCCCTTATTGCTTCAAACAAGTGTTTCCTTTTCTTTTTAATCAGTCGCTTTCATGCAACATGCCTCGTGAGAGAGTCAGGTTGAAGCGTGGTCATGGCACTATTCAAAGTTTTTATAATAGGCGTTGCTACTCATCACCCTCCTCTGGAAATTCTGAATCAGTTCAGCATCCCATGGAGTATCAGGAGGAGGAGGGGAATTCTTCTGGTATTCGACTTGAGGAGGAAAGGTGGGGTTATGCAATTGTAGAGGAAGATCTTCCTCAAATTAATGAGGAGGCTCCCAGACGGCCCCTCGACAAAAATGTGCAGAACAGAGAACCTAATTATGAGGATCGTAGGGGAAATGAGAATGACAACATTCTGCAGCAAAGTGAGCAGACTCCCTTGCAGAGAATGGAAGAATGGCTCACCTAGTTTTCCAAAGAGTAGTTGCAGCTTATCTTTGACCTTCGCAGGGATATGGCAAAGCAGAAATATCGCCACGAGCATATGGAAATTAAAATTGGGGAACTCTAAGGCCAACTTTCAGATTCGTAGCTCGATATGATGCCTCATGGTGGTCATATCTAGAGCATATTTGTTCTTATGTGGCCGACTCCTCCCCCGCACCATGGGAGCGGGAATGCACCTGGAGAATGATGACCTCCCAGTTATGTTCCATGAATTTCCCTTTTCACTCAGTTTCTAGTTTCTTTTTGTTTTAGTTTGTTTCAGTTGATAAACAATGCACTATGTTTGAGAATTTTAAATTTTGGCCATTTAGGCAACCTCTTTTTTGAAACTCAGGTTTTGGTGCTGGAGTCGATTTTTTTGTTGGCATCTCTGGCATCAAGACAATGGCTATGTACTAGTTCAATTACAATTAATAGAAGTTAACAAATTTCTAGCTTTAAAAAAAAAAAAATTAGGATTCTCCTTCCTAATTCTTCTTGATGACTTNTCATGGTGGTCATATCTAGAGCATATTTGTTCTTATGTGGCCGACTCCTCCCCCGCACCATGGGAGCGGGAATGCACCTGGAGAATGATGACCTCCCAGTTATGTTCCATGAATTTCCCTTTTCGCTCAGTTTCTAGTTTCTTTTTGTTTTAGTTTGTTTCAGTTGATAAACAATGCACTATGTTTGAGAATTTTAAATTTTGGCCATTTAGGCAACCTCTTTTTTGAAACTCAGGTTTTGGTGTTGGAGTCGATTTTTTTGTTGGCATCTCTGGCATCAAGACAATGGCTATGTACTAGTTCAATTACAATTAATAGAAGTTAACAAATTTCTAGCTTTAAAAAAAAAAAAATTAGGATTCTCCTTCCTAATTCTTCTTGATGACTTAAGAACTCTCATGAATGGAACTTTCCTTATTAATTGATTAGTTAAAAATAAAAACATGCACGGCTTTATAACTAAGTTTTCCTTCTTATTATTTTATTTTACTTTGACTTTACTAAAAATGGTTACTCATGCAAAATTTTATTTAAACTATTAATTTAGTTTCTCTTTTCTAAATGAATAGCACATAATTATTGGTTTCCCTTAATTGTAATGCCTAAGAATAGTTCTCTTTATACTATGTATTAAATTGTTTTTCACATTTATTTTCATTACAATTTTCATAAGGATTCTAAAGGTGCAAGGTACATCATGCCCTTCAATACTTACTTGACATACTCCAAACTTGTCATACGTACACGCCCTTCAAGTATCCAACCTTGAGCAATGGGAATTTCGGACAACTATGGAGACACCATTAACTCATGTCATCGTCCTTATTGAGAGACTAATGGAAGTTGAGGAATAAGGATTACACCTTATTGTGTGCCCCTTATTTGGTCCTCGTGAGTGATTGAATCCACAGCCTACCCTCACGACAACGGGCAATCGCCAAGTAAAAGTGTCCTACACTTTTCAACTTCGGCCATAGTAGGAGTGCTAGTAGGTGGAAGCAGGGGCGTTCCTCCACCTCTCCTCATAATACATGGATAACTCTATACAGCCATGTTACCCATCTTTGGATCGAATCAACAAGCATGTTCCCTATGCCTGCATTCGCTAAACCATTTTGTCGATATTTTTCATCATTTACGTCAATAATACAAAACATTGACATCAATAATAGAAAACATGTTCATCTTTTAATTACTACTCCTGACTCAATCCAGGGTCCCAAATCTTGTCAATGGTTTTTCACGTCAACATGCTTTTATAATTCCCCGCCACATTAGAAAAACTATTAGTAATGTCTACAGTAATAACAATTCAAGTCTCATGTAAAAATCATCCAGTGAATTTATCATTAACATTATTGTCATCATTTCATTGCATAAAATATTTATCTAAGCATCACATGAATTTGATTTAACCAAATCAACATTCTCAAATTTACTCAATCATATTTAAAATTAAGTCTCATAATCACAATAAGAGTCAATAATCGGGTCATTTGTGAACAAACGCCCTCAAAGAATAATTTTGGTTTATAATAGTAATCAGGTAAAATGAGGTACTACATGAAGTACTCCATAAGATATGTAGTGATTATTATAATCTAAAGCTCATGGTATGGGACATTGTTCCTTTTGTTATAATATTATCCCTCTTAATATCCAATCCAACACAATTATTCCACCATCATTCTTATCCACACCACCACCACCTTCATTTTTCTATACCACCATTCATTCATATCCCCATCCTTTTTATTCCCTTTCTAATTGTCTCCATCATCCATGAAACCCATCTCTTCTCTTCAAAGTTTAGGCTAATACACTACTCTATGTTTTTATGGGCATATGTTTCAAGAATGATCAAGTGAAATTTCATAGACAACATTGTGTTGTTAGCTAACGATGTATTCCGATGCATTAATCTCACATACTTTGGTCAAATTTTAAAATGATTAGAACTTCATGAAATCCATAAAATACCCACAACTCAAATAATTCTAAAATAAAATTATAAAAAAAAAAAAAAAATCAAAGGCCTAGAAACCCAACACATGATCCCATGAATATATTAAAAGTTTGAAATAAACACCCACATCAAATATGGGTTGAGCGAAAAATATAGTAAACTCACTTGAAAACTAGATATTTCCACCATTAAAATTCTATGGCATAACATATCTCACCATCCATCCATTAACACACATGTACAATAATCTATACAACAAAACACATACCTTACATAGAAACTAAATCAAAAGACTTCATTAATTGAACCTAGATGGAAAAAGCATAAATGAGTATAATTCCTTAATGATAAACATATAAATATTTCCATTTAAAGATATCATTTAATTAGTAGAACCATCTCCAATATTTTGAAGGATGCCCATATAATCAATATTGGCATATGATATGAACTTCATCAATTCATGGAGCATTTACATACATACTAGCTCACCATCTCCTTTGCAAGAATTTTTGGCCTTTCGAGATGTGTTTCATGATCAATTTTGGCAGTAAAATCCTTTACACACCTATTCATTTATTCATTGGACATGGCAGCCTCATTCTCAACAACAATTAAATTACTTGAAGAAGAAGAAAAAGGACTAAATTTTCCATTAGAAGACCTATTGGTTTTCTCTATTGAAGAAGACCCATGCAGAGGTGAATCGATAGCTACATTCATGTAATAATAAAGTGAAAGGTTATTTCATGTTCATACTTATTTTTCAAACACTAGAAGTGATCTAAAAATCCTTAGATGTCAAATTACTTTTTAAACACACATCAACATCTAACCCGATTCACAAATTATGATTGTCTTGACTATTTGCAAAAACACATGTGAATCCCCTTACTTATCCAAAACTTCATTGATTGATGATCAACTTGTAGAAAAATGAGAGATAACACAGCAGAAAATAAAAGAACTAAGAAGACAAGAGTTGATAACGGAGTTCACCCCTGTTGGGCTACATCTATGGGTCCACTTCCAAACAATGAGACCGCTCTATTAATGCTCAAATGCTCGATACAATGATGACTTACAATGGAAAAATCGAAGACACCTTCAATTCTACTGCTCAAACCCAGAAAAAGAGGTCACCACTAAATTCCTCTCGAAATTCTGAGAAGAACGAGTATAAACCCAAGTATGTTCAAAACAGGTGCCTAAAGACCTCCTATGGCATGCTAAATGAGAGATGGTTCTCATACACAAAAAATTGTAATAAGATTTCCATACACAGTGCTTTAGCACAAAAGTGACATCACCATCATATTCCTCTCGAAAAACTGATAAAAATGAGTATAAACACTCTATACTTTTCTCAAATATCCCCCAAGGCTCAATGTCTCATGGCCTGAACTCTTGGCATGCAAAATGATGCAAAATCCTTGGCACGAATTCTAATGCACCACTCTCCTCCTTAGCATGCCAATCCATGTCAGGGAACTCACTCGGAGTTTTGGCACATGATTCCTCGATGGTGTATTGGCAAATGCATGTGGATTTTATAAGAGAGGTCGGGGGGGTCGAACCCCACCCACTCTCTAGATTCTCGGATCAACATTTAATCAAACTTAAATACAAAGAATCCTGCCAACTGTAACAAGTCGTTTGACATCCCGATTGGCTCAGGCATTTGGTTAAGTCATTGATCTAGCTGTCGGAGGTCACAGGTTTGATTCTTGTCGCCCCAACAATTTTTTATTCCCAAGCCACATTGGACAAATTCATAGTGCCACATGGCACCATCTCACTAGTCCACGTGTCATGTTCCCATTGGCCCATATGTTGCACAGTCAGCGCCACGTTAGCACACAGTCAACCTGCCTATGTCAGTTGCCACCTTAGCATCCAATCAGTGTCATACATCCATGTCATATGTTCAGTAACTTGCACCTGTCTTCCACGTCAACTGTCTACGCAATGCCACATCAGCATCCGTACTCCCACGTGTCACGACTGTACTACCACATCAACAGGCCACGTGTTTGTCCGTACAGTGTCAGGTCGGCACCGTACATGCCGCATGTCATCTATATTGCCACATGGCATCCTTGCAATGATGCCACGTGGAATCCGTACAGTCAGTACCATCCACGTGTCATATTTTGGGGTCGTCGCATGTCATGCCTTATTTGATGTTTTGCATGTTGGTCAAAATCTTCAGAACATCATAACTTCTTCATACGACGTCCATTTGAGGCCGTTCAAATTGAATTGGAAATATCTCGTCGAGCTCTCCGCAATGAATTAATTTTCATCATCATTTGAGCCTGTCAAATTTGAGCATTTTGGATCCTCCTGGATCAAGAAGAGTATCTATCATCGGTATGAGTTCACTTGGATGCAGTAAAACATGGTTACAATGTTTTGGGTTTCTATTTTCTCACTGAGTTCAAGTTGGTAGGATTATTTTATTTTCAAATTGATGGTATTCCTTATCCCAGTATCACGCTCAAGACATGTTCGCAACAACCATTAAGGCTATAGTTCCCAAAAAGATCTTGTCAATACATATTTGGGTTCAATTCAACGTTGTTTGGCTTGTTTCAAGATCTTAATATTTTAGCATTTTGGGAGGACATACTTGAAATATTTTGGAGTTTTTAAACCCTCCCATATTATCAAGGTACATTTCAAATTTGATGAGTACATATTTAGTCAAAAATAAGCACATTTTGCAAAAATTTCAATGTTGGCACCTTTCATTAGTCACTGGGTAAGCTCCATTTGAGTAAAGCCTAGCATAGAATATGAAAGGAATTGTTTTGAATTTTTAGAAAATACAATGGCCATGCCATATTGAGATCATAACAATCTTTCATTTTCCCAATTTTGAGTTCATATGCCTCATCTATGAAGGGAAAAAATTGAGTGTCTCCTAGGGGGACTAATTCCATAGTTGTGACTTCATTGATCATATTTTATTCTAAATATGAACTGGAGAGAAAATATGGCCTAGTGATAATGTAGGTTTATCTCATACCTTTTCAATGGTATTTCATGTGTCTATTTTTTATCCTCAATTGTTGAGAATGAGCTTTCACAAGATCAAAACTAGTTTCAGAGCAGTAGTTTGGTGGCAAAGGTTCACAATTTAAAAAATTGTATTGATGTGCATCAAAATATAAAACATATTTTCCAAAATATAAATCATCTCATGACCTTTCCAATGCCATATCATTTGGTCCATTTTGATATTGGATACTCACTTAGAGTCTCCAAACTAGTTTCATGGGTACGGTTTAGGTAGCTTTCCTAACAGAGCTCCTAGGCAGTTGTTATGACTTAAGGGGAGCATATATAGAGATAAATATATATGATATGACCCCAAGGGATGGCATATTTGGGTCTAAATTTACATGAAATAGAAACTTGGAGGCTCGTTAGAAGACATATCAAGGTACTTGTGGTATGAATTTCAGCTTATGGGTCATTGTACTTTCGGAGATACACCCTGTCGAAAATAGGGTTTGTGACTAGTCATGTAACTAGTCTCAAACAAGTGTTCCAAGTAAAACAATCATATCTTCTTCAAAGAGGATACAAATTCCATGAGACTAATTGCATTGGAAATAATACGGCCCATAGTATGTTTTGTGTGAGTTTCATAATCAGATATCAAATATTGGGCACGTGGCATGTTGTACTAGTTCTATCTCTAGAATAGGACAAAATTCAACAACGTTTGGGAAAGCTACCATAACTTTCATTTGGCACATCCAATTTTGGTCAGACCCGTGGCATTGTAGAGAAGACATTTCAGAGTACTATGGGTCACAATTTCAGACTCATAAGGGTCAAAATTGCAGAGATACATCAGAAGGAAGGTCGGTTAGGAGGACAAACTCCAAATCGGGGTTTCAAAGGAGATGAATATAAAGATGAAATTAATCCTATGGAATGGTTGAGGATGGAAATGGAATATAATATGACTCCTTCAAGGGAAAGAAATCATTTTTTTGTGAATCTTGGAAGTGGTGGATGAGTATTGATCAGGATACTAGATGGAACTACACATGGGAAGAATTTGAAAAACTCTTCTCAAATAAATGGTTCAAGGATACAATAATGAAGGATATGCATAAAATTAAATATGAGTTAAAATAAGAAAAGGAAGAGATCAAGAAGAAGGGTGATGAACAATCTAAGATACAATTTCTTAATGAAGAACTAGTTAAAGAAGTTCAAAAATTAAAATAAGAAAAGACTAGCAAAGGAAAGTGGGAAAAAGATGAATCAAGGGAAGAATTGAAAAAGAAAGATGAAGAGATATGTAGATTACAAAGCCATAATAAAAAATTACTAGATGAGGTTGAGAGATTGAAAGAAGAAAAGAATAATTATCAAAATCAAGAAGAAATGAAGATCTTGGATGAATAATCTACCAAAAGACTTGAAGAGGAAATTTGCAAGAAGGTTGAGGAATCCCTAAATATTGATGAGGTAAAATTAGAAATGTGATCCAGAATTGAAGAAGGACGTGAGAACTTGATAAATGGTGTAAGATTGCATCTTCAAAAGGAGAAAGAAGACAAGATTCAAGAAGGTCACCAGAGGATACTTGAAGAATTTGAACTCCAACTAGAGGATGTACATGCCAAATATGATGGTATTATCTCCAAGGATAGAACAATCAAAGAGAAAGAAAGGAAGATAGAGGACTCCATTTTCTTTGAAAATAAGATATAGATGAAATGGGTATGCAGAATGAAGAAAAACCGTCAAATTTCAAACCATATCGACACCCTCATTATCATGAAAGATTTCAAGGAAGACAAGAAGATCGATATCGACATTATCAAGGAAGATGATGGAATATGGCATCACAAAACCATAACATATCATAACAAAACAAAAGTACACATCATATACAGAATGTGAGTGTGGAGCACAACTCCAAGATAGATAAGTTACACAATAACTCCTTAAATAATAGGGGAACCCTCCAAATAACCAAATACCTTCATACATCACAATTCACCTGTCTCCAATAATGAATACGTGATCTCTATATATACATATTCACACTTGCACATGAGGCCCCTTTAATACTAGGCCTACCCTATTACATATATATTTACACATTACATGTACATTTAGGCCCATATATGGCCCCCCTTGGGGTCATATCATATACATTTAGCCATGTATATGCTCTCCTTCGGTCATAACAACAGTTGAATTAGTAGTTTACAGTATCAAACTAGATTTTTTATTGGACATTATCAAAGTGATCATGGATACCTTTCTGATGATACTTTGTTTTCCTCATTCTAACACCATATGATTAAATGTAAACCCTCAAAAAATCAAGTCACATAGGGATCTCACTAGAAAACTAGTGTTTTGAGTTGCAGTGGCCATAACCCATGATGACAATGTGTGTATTCCACCTTCATTCCCATACACCAAAGTGAATTTATCCCTATTTCATGCACCCTATATCTATTTCTTAGACCTCCATGCACATGTAATCAACCCCCACTCCAATTCCTCTTGACCTACCAACATAGGCACATACGATGCTTACACAACTATGTGACTACATAGTCATAATGTGTAATTCCCTATATCAATTTCTATGAGGCTTATAATAAATATAAAAATATTGATTAATCTTTTATCGGTTCTATGGGGTAAAGGTGATGTTTTGACAAAGTTAAACAATGGTATAGCGATGGTAATACAATGTTGCGTGACGCTAGATTTTGTATTAGTGTCAAATAATTTGATGTTGAAACAACATTGATATTCATAGTGTCAAAAACAATAATGTAATATTGATGTATTTTCTACATTTTTTCACATTCATCAACATGTTTTTGTCATGTTTGTTAATGAAGAAGCCAAAAGTCTCACATTTTTTTTATCTTTCCCATCACCTACAAAGCTGAAAATTGTTATACTTACTTTGACAACAAAACCTTACTAGCTAGGCATATACCTTCTCCTTAAACCAAACAATATAAAGACTAAATTGATAGGTAAAACATTTCAGAGTCTACAAGTAAATACTTACAAGAAGAGTATTAGTCGTGGGTGTTAGTTCACTTGGATTGAGTTAAAGATGGATTCAGTGTTTTAGAATTTCATATTTGCCAAGCCTCTCTCACAAGTTCAGGTTAGGAGGGCTAGTAGATTTTTAGATTGACAATATTCCCTAGCCTACATTAACAATTTCCATATCTTTAAAACTAAGATATAAATTTAACAAGTATAACCATTAACAAGTACATGCCTGACATTTTTGTAGTTGCTTGCTCCACTAACTTGATTTTGTGATTTATATCCATTAAATTTAAAGGAGGATTACAATGTTCCTTGTTATTGATGGAATCATGTGGCCTTACCTAAGTTTTCTTAACTCTTTTTTTTAGTTCATTGCAGTACTTGATGGATTTATATAAGCATGCCTTGGGTTTTTGGAGATATTATTTGTATCGATAACTCCAAGTCATGGATAACAATTGATAAATCTAGACTTATTTGGCTTGTTTTAGGTTCCCAATGTTTTGTACTTTGAGGAGGCCATCCCTAACTTATTTTTGAGTTTTGAAACCGTCTAATATTAGAAAAGTACATGTGTAGATTGATAAAGTCATATTTCATCAGATGTGAGTACAACTTGCAAAAATTTCAATGTTGACCACTTTCACTAGCCTACTGGGAGGGATCCATATGAGTTAGGTCTTGCCTCTTAGGGATAGATTTGTTTATAATTTCTTTTAGAGTGAGTATAGAATCTCTCGTGATTTTTTCCACATGAATGCTTTGAGATTTAAGGAGACAGAGGATATTATATAAGTCTAATGCCTTAGCTTCATTTTTCATGGTAGTAGATTCAATCCCCCAAGCATATATTACTTCTTAATATCCTTTTAAGTTTATGATTACTACCCCTGCACTTGCCACCCCTAAATAAAATTTATAATTATTATTATTATTTTCAATTATAAGTATTATTATTATTTTCAATTATAATTATTATTTTTTAACTATATTTATTATTAATAATAATATTATAATAATAATGTTTTTGAATTATAGTTCTTAATAATAATTATAATTTTTTATTTTAATAACTATTATATTTATTATAATTATAATAAATATAGTTGCACTGATTGATTTTGTAGTATATTTATCGGTGGCAAATTTGATGCTACCATAATAGTATAGAAATGTAGTAATGGTGTTATATTTGTTTCAAAGTTGTATTACATAACGTGGATTTTTTGATAGTGTCGAAAAATATGATGTTATTATGACATTGCGATAGTGAAAAGTAGATGCAAAGACAACATTGCTTGACAAACACTTTATCTTCACATCATGACAATCGATGTGAAGATGACACTACCACAATGCAA
>SNQJ01S0001074.1:307819-334749 GCA_010110895.2 Picea sitchensis
AACCTCCTCTCCATCTTCCTTTTTTTGTTCCCCCCCTCCTCTTCTTCTCCCTCTCCCTCGTCCCCCTCTTCATTTTCCTCTTTCTCTTATCCCTTATCCCCATCATCCATGTTCCTCTTTTTCTTCTTTGTTCCTCTCTTTTTTCCTCTTTTTCTTCTCCCTTTCTATCCTCCCCCTATTCCTTTTCTTTTCCTCTCCTACTCTCCCTCTCCTAAAATTCTAGTTGATAAATAGTGTTGTATAAAATAGATTGACATTCATTTTAAAAGTGTTGGATTTTTGTAATTATATTTTGTAGACATCCCCTTTTTAGTTACGGTTCCATAAACCAATGGAAAAGACACTAGTTTGAGATTGAGTTCCAATGGTAGAGTGAAGGGTCTATCATATTAATGAAGGTTTTGTAATGGAAAAGGGACCATATTAGTCTTAAAACTCACCACATAGATGGATCATTGACCTCCAAGTTAGTCTAGTGCTATTGACACCACCTTGGAAAGCTCCCATGTTAAATACCCATTAGAGTAAATTGGGATATGAAATGCACTTCCAGAGGAAAATATTAAAACAGTAGAAGCATATGCCACATCACACTAAGAATATGCCATGTCACGCTAAGTTAGTTGTGTTATCTAGTGAAATTTAATCTATAGTGTTTCATTAATGGTAGTTGCCAAGTTAGTCAAGACTTAGTGTAGAGTTAAGAGGTGAGGGTTCAAAAAATAATAATGAGAGGCTTAGATTCTCATGCATACACAATAAATGATATAGTGCAAACAAATTTAAATTATATTATATTTTATTTAGAATAATTCATAATTTATTAAATATATCAATAGTTTTTTTATATATTGAATAATAAACTTAAAACTCACAAAATAACTAAATTATAATTAAATAATATAGTTATAATAAGATGTGTGTAACACCCCAGTTATGAACCCCGTTGTAGCATTGTACATTTGTAAGTGGTATGGATGGTCGTGGGCCAAGTGATGTAATATGTAAGCATTGTACATGGAAAAATAATAAAATGAAATACATCGTCGACTGTAGATGGGCAAGGACCAAAGTAATGGAGGGCTATGATTCCACAAGAGAGGGGGATAAGAGGGGGTCCAAGGAAAAACCCATGTTATTTTCCTAAGTTAATGTATCATTACCATCTAATCCTCCCTTTGACCTATTAGACACTCAATCATTGAATTCATGTGAGAGGTTGGGTGAGGGATTCAAATCGCCTAGTTATGACAACATGGGATGAGTACAAGAAAGTATGTGGGAACTTGTGAGAGTCAAGCAATCCTTTTGGGGAAGAGTGAGAGTCAAGCAAGCATGCGAGAAGAAGGAAAATGAGTAGGAGAGGAGACAAGTTTTACAATGCTGATTTTTGGACAGCAAGGGACTATTTGGTGTTGGAAAATAGCACCATCCATGCTATGTATGAGAGAAACCTTATTGGTTTGATTTTTCATGCTGAAAATTAGGTTGTGTCCATGTAAATGCATTTCCTATTGAGGAAATGGATCAAGAGCCTTGGGAAGGATGTTGTGAGCACTCTTGGAATAGTTGAGAATTCCTAGAGTTCCTATCAGTGACATTTTCTGGCCAACCTTGTGTTGGAACCCTGCAGGGAAGTGGGATAGCCTGAGGGACTACATGGCAGAGAAGGGGATCCCATTCCTTGGGTTTTGCAGGTTGAGGGGAAAGAGAGATGGTGGATTGGAATTGTTTTAGGAGTCACATCATTGTGTTTAAGTGGGTATTTGAGTTGTTGTGGTGGACTGTAGACACATATAGGAGGTTTTCCACCATTGTGGACTCATAGCCCCAGCTCAAGGGTGGCTTGTTGCGGAGAGAATTGGTGCAACAGAGCGTATGGTTGGGAGGAATGTCCTTCATCTACAACCAGTCGTGTAAAACATTTTGAAAGATAAGTGTTTGGATCATTGTGTTATTTGTTTAATGTTGTGGATAAATGTTTCATTGACTCTATAATTTATATGTATGAATGTCGTTGTGTGTGTTTAATGGTTGGTGTGCATGTTTAAATGGATGCATTCACATTTTTAAATTATTCATGATAATAGCATGCATGTGTGTCATGTTGCATGTATTTTCCACATTTAAATCGATATGTTAGATGATTTGGTAGTAACATGTAACATGGCCCGACCAGGGGGTTGGGTATGTAGCTGTGGAAAAGGGCATTCATGTGCTTCAGATTTTTGGGGACTCAAAGTTGGCTATAAATTGGATGAAGGGAGATGATCAGATTTCAAATCCAGGCCTTCCTAACATTGCGCAACAACTTCATAACATCATTGTTATGTTTAATTAGCTCAATTTTACTCACATTCTAAAGGAGCATAATAATTTGGTTGATGCTCTTTCTAAAGATGCACTACTATTGGTAGAAAATATTTTTGTACTTGAAGAATACTCTGATGGAGGTTTACTAACAATCAAAGAGGGAGCCCTCTCTAATCTATAGGTTCTATGTTGGTTGTTTCTTTGTTATCCTCTCTCCGTCCTTCGTATCATTGTTTGACGGTTTGGACTTTACAGTTTTTGGTTTTCGTGACTCTTATGTTATGGATTCATGCAAGCTCTTAGCCTACACAGTTCTAGTCTGAGCATATTTTGCTACTCATTTTGTAATGCACTTTGCACCTAAGGATTGTACATTCCATTTTATTCAAATAGAAGATATGTTTATAGCTTATTATAATTATATTATTGAATTATATTTTTAGTTATGTTGTGAGTTTTAAGTTTATTGTTAAATATATTAAAACAATTATTGGTATATTTAATAAATTATGAATTATTTTAAATAAAGTATGATACAAATTTAAATGTTTTGGCACTACATCATTTTATTATGTATGCCCGAGAATCTAAGCCTTTTACATGTTTGTCCCATTCTTGGGTTTGATATTAGTGCCAAAAAACAAAAACAAAAAACCTATCAATTGATAACTCTACTAGAATATATGCCATGAAATATTATAATATTATATGTATGTCTTTTGATGCAACGCTTTTGTATTTATGTGTGCATTATTTTCCATCGTTGGTGGGATAAGAACCTCTTAATGGATAAATATTTCATAAATTAGTGGTAAAATCTAAATCCATTATAGGCATGTTAATGAATTCCATCATAGACACAATAATTTAATGGTAGTTATCTTAGATAATCACAACCATTGATCCAATATTATCTCATTTAGATTATTATTTTCTATTGAATATTTACTAATGTTGAAAAAATTCTCACATATGGATATGCTATTATAATAGGGGTGTAATTGTTGAAGTTTTACTTATACAAATAGCAGTTACGGTTCTTCTTTATTATTATAATCATTTAGCACATTAGTTGCATAAATAAGATCACTGAAAGAGAGGTAATCACAGAAACAATAGAGACACACATATTATCTTGGGAAACCCTCATGGGGGAGAAAACTCAGCAAAAATTCCTCAATATAGATAAATCAAAGACCGAACAGAAGATCCTCCTCTACTCCTTCACTAGGAAGAGTAGCACACCACTATACCAAGAAATACCAAGACATAGACCAAGATCCCTCCTTGACGTCACCCCTAGTTGCAGCAGCTACTCCTCTAATACTTGTGCACTTCTTCATAGCTGCAAAGCTAGTGTGGTGAGTGTATCCAAATGAGGCAATGTCCTCTCTTATAAATAGTGGTCTGGCGAGCCTATAATTAGGTCTGGGACGACCTGTCACTTTACCCCCTTAATTTACAATTAACTGTCAAGGCACAATAGGGTTGAATTTTACTAAGGCACAATAGGGCCTAATTAAATATAATATAATAATATTATTCAAATCTCTCTTAGGTAGAATATTCTTTGAAGTTACAATATTTCAACACTCCCCCTTAACAAGAAGAGTATTCTACTGAAAACATCAATAATAACTAACTGGACTCAATACATCATCAAGAGGAGGGAACATCATCATCAACATCAGGAACATTGTCGGTCATATATATAGGTCATCGGAAGTTTTTCTCATCATCAACATCAGTTGAAACTGAACATCATCATCATCTCCAGTGTGAAGTTGGAGTAACATCATCATCATCAATAGCATGAAGTTGGAGCATCAACATTATCAACAACATGAAGCTAGAATAACATCATCATCATCAATTGCATGAAGCTGGAACATCAACATCTATATGTGGCAACAGAATCGGGCAGGTGCATCAACAAAAATATATGTGGTACTCTGACAAACCATCCTTACTGAACCTTCAGGATCTTCCCATGAATCATAAGATTCCCTAGGATATAGAATCCTAACTGATCTACAACGTGGTACTCTGACAGACCATCCCTACCGGACCTTCGGGAACTACCCAAGAATCATAAGATTCCCTAGGATATAAAATCCTAAGTGAGCTACCACTACTGACCACAAGTGGCATATGCATGCACAAGTACTCTGATAGACTTTCCTTACCGGACCTTCAGGATCTGTCCATGGATGATCAATCCCTTAGGATATTAAATCCCAGTTGAGCTATATTTTGTTGGTCAGGATACCATAGTATCATCAGCATCACTCCCCCTTTCGAGGGAGGTCCTTTCGGACTACACCAAGCTTGTCTCGGAATAACTCAAACTTCACACGAGACAAAGGCTTAGTCAACACATTTGAAACCTACTCATATGTGTCGACGTATTGGAGCTTTACAACTCCCTTCTGCACCAGGTCACAAATGTAGTGATAATGGATCTCTATCTGCTTCATCTTATCATGAAACATTGGGTTCTCTGTCATCTTTACACAAATTTGGCTATCACATAGAATCATGGTAGCTTCCATCTCCAGATTGAACAGACTTGTCAACAACTTCCAAATCCATATGGCTTCGCAACTAGTGGAGCATGCTGCAATGTACTCTGCTTTTGTCGTACTGAGAGCAATATTGGATTGCTTCCTGCTTTGCCACGAAGTCATGGCTAACCCCACACTGAAAAAATATCCTGAAGTTATTTTTGTGTCTAAATCACTTCCATCCCAATCTAAATCAGTAGAGCCAAACAATCTGAAGTCAGAATCTCCAATATAATAGATAGCATAATTCAGCATACCCTTAAGGTATCTCATCACATGCTTTGCAGCTACAAGGTGCACATGTCTAGGCTCCACCAGATACTGACTCAAGGTGTTCACAGTAAAGCATATATTTGGCATGGTATTCGTCAAATACATCAACAAACAAATAATCTATCTGTATAGAGTAGCATCAACTAACTTTGTCGAAGTATCAACCAGGACCTTCAAATTCATCTCCATGGGTGTGGCCATGGATTTGCATTCCAACATGTCAAACTTCTTCAGTATTTCAACTTCATATTTCCCTTGGTTAAGGAAGATCTTCTCTGGGTTCTGTCAAACTTCAAGACCTAAGAAATAATGCATCGGGCCTAGGTTTTGATCTCAAATTCCGCAACGAGCTTCCTTTTACAATATGTGATGAGATTTTCTTCTCCTGTCAAGAATAAGTCATACACATATAGTAGCAATACAACTAGCTCATCATTCATAAACTTGAAGTAAATATTAGAATCAACTTTACTCTTGGTAAATCCCAAGCTCATCAAAAAACTATCAATCCTGCCATACCAAGCTCTTGGAGCTTGCTTCAACTTGCAGACATGAGTGTTCCTGTCATGTACAATGAAACCAAATTTTCACATCACATTGTACCAACCTGGTACACTTGTTCAGCTACAAATTAATCTGCACAATCATGTGCTAGCTCTATGTGCTTTCTACAAAGCACTATCTGTCTCACTGCCTGAGAGTATTTTCTTTGCTCTCTCTAAAATTACTCCTCTGGGACTGGGACTCTGCACCTATAGCTTCTCTCAAGCTGAGAATGACTGCTCCATTCTCATTGTGGTTGTTGAACTCTTAGAGTAACTCCTCTACTCTATCACGGCAACAGCTTCATCTAAAACTAAGAGTGGCTCAATAACTGGCACTGAGGGTAGCTTATCTTCTTTCTCTAGAGGTAACTCAATATTCTATTGTAGTCATGTCTCCATGGCCCAACTCATGTCCTGCACCAACTGGCACTGGAAATAACTCAATCTCAAAGATAGGGACTTTCATACTTGCTCCCTCTAAATCTCATATTGTGTCGACTTCTTTTAATGAATAATGTTTTTTTCTCTATATACTTCTTGTTATTACTGGAGCACGTGTCTCTTTATAGTCTTCTCCCTCTTGATGGGAGAATCCTCTAGACACAAATCAGGCTTTCTACATCTCTATGAATGGTCCTGGGGAGACTGCTCCTCCTTATTGGATCGTGAGGGTTGACTCCCTATGAACTCTATCTCCTTCTGAGATGGTACTTGGTGGGGCCGCCTACCTCACCACTGGTGAAGCCATCTGCTTCTCATGATCTGTCTCCATGTCTCATCTAATATGTTTCATCTTGTAACCGTCACCATAGCTCTCTCGGGGTTATCACCTGTGACCTGCCCGAAACAAGAACAACAAGGGAGAAATAACAAACAAGAATAATACTCTTTGTAATAATAATAAAAACAATAGTGAGAAGGATCATCACAGTAGCTCCTTCAGAGCTATCACTTGTGACCTTCCTGTAACAAGGGTAAAAAGTAAGAAATACAATAATAAGGAATGAGAGAAACACTCTTCTGGTGTTGTGATCAATCATTCCTCCATGGTAACCTGGAACCAAAACAAGAAGTTTCTCCTAGAGGAGATGTTAGTTATATCTAGTAGATGATTACAATAAGCATTTATCTCAATAATGCTCATATTCTACCAAGTATAAAACTTTTCAAAGATTTCTATCACAACTATAGTGTTTACTTGTAATGAGGCATTTATCAAACTTGACATGTGCAAATTTTAATCTTATCAACTTAATCAATCAAACATGGAACCTAGAGTCTTGTCCTCAAGAATGAGTGTTGTTTCTTTTCTTTCGAGTCTTCCTCACTCAAGATGACAAGTATTCTCTTCAACCTGCCCTCTGTACTAAGATAATATGCTTACTTGACAGGAATCTGAGTTAGAGAATAAACTCTATAATATCAACCTTAATCAATCTTATACTTTTGACTTTGATTTTGACCAATGGCTAGTATGATAGTCATAACTTCAACAAATCAAAATACAATCTAGAAGTTCATAAGATCATAACAAATAGAGGAATATTAAATTGATCAAACCTAACGTGCATTGTTCTTATGAACGTGTTGGATCTAATATCCCTCTGGATCTACAATTGTTGTTTAGACAAAAGATCATTTCTCCTGCAAATACCCTTTTAAAAATAATAATACAGTTTAAAAACATGTAAGTAAATACCTTTGAAAGTATCTTGCTAGGGTAAGGCGCACTAGGACAATAAAACAACAGTCCCAACACTTCACAAAAACTTTCACTACAACTGGTACTACAGTTGGTGTTGGTACTGCAGCTGGTGTTAACACTGCAACTGGTGTTGCAAGTGGCATGAAGGAGCTGGCACTGCAACCGATACTACAACTGTAACTACAACTAATACCGCAAGTGCAACTGGTACTTCAATTGCAACTGCAACTTAGGGTTTTATGAGGAAACCCTAATTTTTCCAACTTCAAATTTCAGAATTCTGATCTAGGGACTAGATGCACCCTCCTAGGGCGAGCTCCTAGATGTGGTTACTTCCCCCAACGTCCTCCTTAAATAGGGAAAATGTCACACTTAGGGTTTATGTAGAAACCCTAATTCTGCAGCAACTGCAATACTGAAAACTGGATTTTGGAGAGGGTGTGATGAGGCTAGTCACTTCTTATAAACTATGAGTTGGTCTCTTTTGGGCCTGCTCTGATACCATGTTGAATTTTTACTTATGCAACTAGCAGTTACAGTTCTTCTTTATTATTATAATCATTTAGCACATTAGTTGCATAAATAAGATCACTGAAAGAGAGGCAATCACAAAAACAATAGAGAAACATAGATTATCCTGGGAAACTCTCATGGGGGAGAAAACCCAACAAAACTTCCTCAATATAGATAGACCAAAGATCGAACAGAAGATCCTCCTCTACTCCTTTAGTAGGAAGAGTAGCGCACCACTTAACCAAGAAATACCAAGACATAGACCAATATCCCTTCTTGACGTCACCCCCAATTGCAGCAGCTACTCCTCCAAGACTTACGCACTTCTTCATAGTTGCAGAGCTAGTGTGGTGAGTGTATCCAAATGAGGCACTAGCCTCTCTTATAAATAGTGGCTTGGCTAGCCTATAATTAGGTCTGGGCCAACCTGTCACTTTACCCTCTTAATTTACAATTAATTGTCAAAGCACAATAGGGCCGAATTTTACTAAGGCACAATAGGGCCTAATTAAATATAATATAATAATATTATTCAACTCTCTCTCAGGTAGAATATTCTTCAAAGTTACAATATTTCAACAGTAATAACTCACATGGGTAAAAACCATAGGTAGGAGTGGGTAAACAAGACACGATACCAAAACCATAAAAAATGTTGTTATCATATTGAAGGAGGATGTGATCACATCAACTCAAATATTTACACGAAACTCTGGTTGGCTTTGCTTGAGTTTTGTTGAATTTGGTTATTTCATTATCTTTTATTGAATAAAGCATGTTTGTGTATCTATGTTGATGTTACGCATGTGTATTTTCAATATTAATGTCAAATTATGTGTATATTTTATTTCATTGACTTTATTTACTTGACTCATTGTGATCCAGGAGGATCCAGAAGGCCCAAAAATAAAAGTGTTTGGAATCTGATGAAAACTACGCCAAGTCGAAGAGTTTGTCGAAAGCTTCCCAATGGCACAAGCGGCTTATCAAATGGAGCTAGAACAAAGAAATTATAGATGGTTAAAGATGTGATCAACCCAGTCAAAGTCAAAGGGTGACATCAGCATCCGTACAGCTGACAATACATGGTGACATCAGCATGCTGGCATGGAACCCTGAGGAGATGACATGTGGCATCCAGTTTTGGTGTTTTGGGGGGCCACATGGGCCAATTGGAAAGTGCCATGTGGCACCACCCAGGAGTTGCCATGTGGTAGTCTGGCAATGTGACATGTGGTACCTACTCAACAGTTGATCGGACAGATGGGGAAGCCTATCCCAGGGTGCCACGTGGTAGCCCCGAAATGCTCAATATGGGCTACGGGTCGAAAAATAAAAATTAAAAAATGGGTCAGTGCTGAATCCAACGACCGGACCGGTTGGTGGCCAAACCCAGCAACCTTTCCACAAGTCCCGCCACACCCACAAAATCTAGCGAATAGTACCACATATGTTGGCGGCGTATTCGGTGAATCCTGACCATGCATGTGTTAAATCATATGTGGCAGGAGTTGGGAATAAATCCAACGGATATGGTATTATAATAATTAAAAATATATATACTAAAAGGGTTTGTTACATATATCTATTTGATATATCAAGCATTGTATGGTTGTATTGTGGTTTAGTCACAATGGAGGGATAAAAGGCGAGGCCCGCGGGCTTGACCACAGGACCTCCCCCAAACAAACCTCTAACTTTAGAACCTGTTACCAACGATCTAACGAGCGGACCCACAAATTTTATTAAAAACTCGATTTTTACAGGTGCTCAAGGAAGGCGCGCGCCCAAAGGCCATATAGGAATGTAAATTTATGCAGAAATAGAGCATTTAATGCAGGTAGCAGACACGCTTTACAAGGCAGAGAGCCCAGCAGGGGCCTGGAGATGACATTATCCATTTGAGACGAATTAGCAATCATTCGTACACGATTTCGCACCACGATCACAATGGTGACATCTGTTTTAGCATCAAAGCTATAGATCAGAAGGCTTGCGGAAGAAAACCCAATGTAAGCATGATGCTTTTGTAGTTTTGGTTTATTTATGAGATTTTGCAAAAGATGTATGCATGTTGCAGATTTCGATGAGTATTGAATGTTGCAGCAAGGATTGATCTATTGTATGAAACTCATCATATTGGCCTTTGCACACAAACCAAGGTGGTGGTGATTATGCTTTAATCTGATCAATGGAATCAAAGAGGACCTTTGCCACCCATTGTGAGAGAATCCATGTTATGCCATAGCTTGTGAGAGATCAACCTTCATTAGAAGAGATCGTCTCTTTATGGAAGAGACATTGCCACTTGTTGTGAGAACTGAGACCCTTTTTATTTTCAGAGGAGAACATATCATTGCCACTAATGTGAGAATTTATCCCTTGTATTTGATTGAGAAGATCATCTCTTTATAAGAGAGACATGGCCACATACTTGTGAGAATTAAACTTTCAACATTGATTAAGAGCAACCCTTTTCAAGCAGAGATATCACCACATATTGATGTGAGTATCGAGCCCTTTACATTGCAAAGGAGAATTGTCAAAGAAGAGAATGAAGTGGCTACGTAGTTGAGTGAAGCCCGAAGATGTAGCCCACCCTGGGTGAACTTTGCTAACAATTGGTGATTCCCTGTCGTTATGGTTGACTGCTTATCTCATGTTTCCTATGCTTCCTTATTTCCGCAGTTAAGTTGTTGGATGCATTAAGTAATGGTATATAAGATTTAATAAACTTCTTTACCAAGTTAACTTCAATTTGGATTCAATCCTCTTAATCACTTCAATTTCACCTTTTAACGCAATCAAGTTCAATAAAAATGATCTTAAATCTAACCTTTAATGGAGTGGCATAGAACCGAGTAAAGATTGGTAACAGTGTCACCCCGGTCTCATATCACATTGGCCTATTGTTGTAATAGATTTATAAATCACATGCATTTTAGTAGAGAGACAATCATATGGTGATGCTAGGCATAGAGAAAGAGGCGAAGAATGTCATAGAAGAAAAGAAAAATATATAGTAAACAATGATAACAACAACTACAAAAAACTCAAATTAAGTTGTAATTACATGGTGTGTTATGATTGTTATATAATATTGAAAAACATGTGTTTATTTTATGAAGAGTTCCATTTATAATTCTAATTGTTACTTACTATGTTCTATTTTATATTGCAAAAAAGATTAATAAAAAAAATAGAGCATTTCTAAAGAATGTGACAAACAAAAAATCAAAACGGACTCTCAGATATAATAAATCTAAGCATGGTAGCCATCGTAGGATTTATCATGCATTTTTTAGTGAAAATAACAATGTAATTGAATCCAATACATTACATTTTGCATGGTACTTCTTTGATCTACAATGTGAAAATTAATGTTTGAGTACAAGGCACATAAATGACAATGAACAAATGAAGAAACTGACTAAAGGGAATCAAAGGGTATTAACAACTTTTTAACCTATATGGTTTTATTACATCTTTAAGTTTTAACACTTACTAATTTTTAAATTTATTGAACTCATGTTCGTTTATTATGTTTTTATAGAGGGAGGACGAGGAGGGCTTAGAATATGAAGAAGGCATTGACAACAAGTTATTCAACTCCATTCAATAAACCTATGATGTCAAATTCATTCCATTCCCTTTTATGTGTAGAAATTTATTCATACCATGTTGTATACAAAGTTGGCATTTACATAGGGTGGCATTGTGTCACTTATTTACAAGAAGTTTAATCAGCTTGTGATAATGTGAAATTCATTTCATTTCACTTATGTGTACAATTCTTTTCATGCTATGTTGTATACAAAGTTGAAATTTCTCTAGGGTGGCAATGTACCACTTATTTACAAGTAAAAATATTACATAATTATTTTATGATTTAATTTAAGATTTTTTATCATTGAATTTATATATACATGGATTTTTGCTTCCATGTTTTGAAATCGATCGAATGTTATTGCAATAAAATTCTATAATCACATTTATGAAAACAAAGTTTTTTCCTCTTGTGATGTAAAATTGACTGAATGTTAATGGGTTATTGTGTTTATGTATATATGGTTTTTGCTCTCATGATTATTACATTGTAAAATAGACTTATAGTAATTGTAAATCTCATTAATATTTAAATATTATAAAGATAATAATTAATAAATAATTAAATTAATATTAATAATGAATAATAAATAATAAATTTTATTATTATTATTATTATTATTAAATAAAAAAATTAATTAATTAATTATAATTATATCATAAATTTGATGTTAAAACAACACATTTTTTTATGTTATTTCGATGCAAAACATATTTATTGTAATGTTAAAAAACATTTTCAAGATGTGATGCAAACTTTTTGTATTTAAATGAAACAATGATGTTAATTCATCTCATATTAATGTTAGATCAATGCAAAAATGATGCTTTACAAACAATATTGATGCATAAATCGACTCATTATGACGCTAACACAATGCACATAACACATACATGACACAAAGGAGATGAAAAAGTATTTTTCGAGTTATTTTGCACTATCAACTGATGCAATGCAATGATATATTGACTAAGAAAGTGTTATGGAAATATTCCCCTGCGGACAGGTGAACTTTCCTTTGGAGTACAGACCCCTCTACCAAGACAGAAAACTACCTTTGGACACTACCATTCCTATAGATTAATTTTATCCATCCAAAAAGAGAGAAAGAGGGAGAGTATGATGTACCTCACTTTCGAAGTTTTTCCAAGCTGCTCCAATCCGCGAGTTCCGAACAGTACCTGCAATGGATAACAACAAACAAACAACTATCTCATACTCTATTGGATTAGACAAAATCAATCGATCTATGAAGATTAAGACAAGCATAGACAAGTACATGTAAACACATACTATAAGGAAATAGGCCAAGTATATTAATGAGAACTTTAAAAGGAAACTTACAATCTTCAGATGATGTTGCAGCAGCCTCTCCAAGTCCTCCTCGTCCAACCCTTGCTCAAAAGATCCACGATCAGAATAACAATGCTTTGTTGATTTTTTTCCTCCTTTGTTCACCATGAAAATACATCCATTTATAGGCTTTGAGAGGCTCAACCACCTTGGTTATATTTGGAATTAGTTGAGGATGTGGCTCCAATAGTTGTGATATCTCCCTCAGATGCAGCCTAAGGGTTAGATTCGAGCCAAACCAACTTGATCCATCCATAGTTGTCTTTAGATCTGCGCTCCTTCAAGTAATCGGGGGAGCGTTGATCGTGATTTCAACGCCCTGGTATGTGCATTGAGGGAGCGCTAGCGCTCTATTTTCTTCTTTAAGGGAACGATAGGTGCAAAATTTTAAAATTTTTTGTTTTTTAGGCTAAAAAGAGGCAATTTATTTCTTTGAAAACTTAGCCAATGATGATTAATTGATGTATTTGCAGGTTTTACTCATAGCTAATCATGATTGAATGGAAAGAACGTGAGCATGAATTTGATGGCATCGCTGCTCTACAAGACCCTCAAGCAAGGGCAGCCTTACGCAATTGTGGCTTGCTTAAGTACTTCAAACTCTAAAATATGAGGAAAGAAGTGTTGTTGCTTGAATATTTGATCGGCTTATGGGATGATGGTGAGCATGCATTCTGAATAAGACCACATGTGCTTGATATCGAGATGGATGATGTGTACTTTTTGACGGGGCTCTTGAGGAGAGGAGAGCCCATTATTTTGTCTGGACATCAGGCCACTCTGTGACCAACCGAGGCATATGTTGCTCAATACTGCATACCAGGGTCACGGTTGGTAGGAGGAAGGATCGTCATAAAAGACGTGAAGGATTTATCTCTCTGATCTGTCCTATTTTCTATCACCAAATTGGCGGGGAGCACTAGTTCCCATATCGCTTCAAAGTACCAAATTTATTATTCCATTCAGTGCTTGGAGCCTAGGCTATTCAACTGGAGCACAAGGTTTTTGAGGAATCTTAAAGAGCATATATCCAAATGTAGAACGGGTAGGAAACAATATTTTGGATATGGTTCTTTCTTGGTCTCATTTTTCTTGGAGCGGGTTCCAAAGATGCAACCACAGGTTGCATTGATAGCACACCCTCTGACTGAGCCCCACATGGAGCGATGGACTAGTCTTTCCCCTAGATTGGGGAATGAGCCCTCGGCTTTTAGATTTACTGTCGACTTATTTTCATGGTGGAGGAGGCAGTTGGTGGTGATCGAGGATTTCCCATATGTTGGGGTGGATTTCAGTTGCAGTGTGAACTTGGTGCTTCCTGAGGGTATACAGTGGGACGCATCAAGTACGAAAGACCATAAACTTGTAGCAATATTTTTCTTTTTTTTATATGTTTTTGGTTGTACAACGAGATCTAAGTCATTTTGTTTTCATCATGCAGACAGAGGTGCTTCACGTCCGGCAGATATTCCAGCATTAGGACATCGCGGAGGTGCACAGGTGGTGGTAGAGCATGATTTCGTAGTGGGAGGACTTCAAGAGGTGGAGAGGAATCTTTGTGGCTTGACCATGGGCGTTACTCCCCTGAGGAGGCGAGATGTGCCTCTACACCTTTAGAGGGATACATTTGGGATCTCCAAAGGCCTCAATCATTTGCTACTGTGGGTGGCAAGAGCGGTAGTGTGCTATGCGGAGCACAATGTGATGCAGGGGATGAGTAGAGTCTCCAGTCATTTTGTAGTCTTTATGATGATTCTATGGGCATAAAGGCCCATGTTTTGCCATGTTTAGTACTTTTGTATGATGTATTTTGACAAAAACTTTTGCTATCAAGCTTATATATATAAACGAGTTTTGCGGTGGCTACCTATGTTGTATTTTGTTTTATGTGATGTTTTTATACATATGCTTTATGTTCCAAATGTTTATCTATGCGCAATATACCAATCTAACATGTAATTCGCTAACAAATCCGTGATCATGTTGAGTTCTCTCAATATATGTCTGTATTCGAGAAATTCAAAAGCTCTTTCTAGACAACGAACTATTAGATGGAGACGTAGTAAAGTTGAGTTGCGAACGACGTATTCACGATTTAGTTGACGGACCACGAGTTGAGAATCGAGGTTGATAATCAATTGAGATATACCTAGAGAAGAGGCTTCGGTTAAAATTTTGATGACGGCATGATACTCTACAACGTTATTGGTTGCAGATCCGAGGCAAATTCCTTTTGAACTCACTAACTCGCCAGCATGTTAGATGACCCAAGCTACAAAAACAATATTTTGGGTATGTCAACTAGCGCCATCTGCAAACCCGAAATAGATGGGAAAGGATGATGTCATATGTGCATTCAATGACAATGAAAAGTATAAGCAGCTGAGGAAAAACTCGTGCACGCAAAAGAAAAAACACACCAAGTCAAAAGTATATAGTATAGTAATGTACAAAGCACATATGTGAAATATTCTATGCATAGTACTTCTTGAGGTAAATCCCATTTCGGGGCTCACCGAGAGATATTCCATCGTAGTCTACTAACTCGTAGGCACCTCTATGTAACACGTGTTTTATGATGTATGGCTCATTCCACATGGGTTCTAACTTTTTTTCCCTCAGTTTGTCATGATCTTGATCATAGACTAGGACTAGATCTCCTTCTGCAGAAGTGGGAGGTTGGATGGACTTATAATATTGATTTTTCATGTGTTTTTTATATGTCTCGTTGATGAGAGAAGCATCACAACGGGTTACATCCATCTTGGTTAGATATAAGAATCATTCCTCTTCAGCAGAAGTATGGAGTAGGAGTTCTACGGTGAGTTTCAACGAAGGAATCTCACATTTGATCGGTAATACCACTTCTATCATGTATACCAACTAGAAGGGTGTAAATCCAGTTGCAGTTTTAACTGAAATTCGATAATCCCAAAGTGCGGAGAAGAGTTGTAAGTGCCAAGAGGTTTTGTTTACTCCCACCATGCGTTGAAGCATGGTTTTCAGGACTTTGTTGATGGCTTCAACTTGTCCATTTTCCTGAGGGTAGTAGGGGGATGAATTGTCATGGCAAAAACCTAACTTGGTGCGCAATTCACCCATCATCCGGTTCTGGAAATGGGATCCATGATCAGTTACAATAGCTTGTAGGACAACGAATCGAGCGATGATGTGATTGAACACAAAAAATTATGCATTGCATCCATCGTTAAGGAATGTAGGCATACCCTCAGCCCATTTAGTGAAATAATCGACGGCAACGATAATATAATCGTGCCCCCCGACTGAGGTAGGCTTACATTGCATAAAACCGATGCCCCATTTTGCAAAGGGGCCAACAGTGACAATGGGATGAAGTGGAGTTGGGTGGGTACGTGCTTTCTTCTGAAAGATTTGACATGGTGGGAATTTTTTAACGGTCTCAATGCAATCTTTGAATATGGAAGGAAAAAAATAACTGGCACGTAAAAAAATTTGGGTTGTAGCCATCCCAGAAAGATGACCACCATAGGCTTTGAGGTGACAGTAATTTAAAACTTGTTCGGCCTCTTCATGGTTAAGCAATGTCGTAAGACAGTATCAATGCCATGGTGATACAAGGTGTCACCAATGATAAGGTAGCGCTTTGAATGGTGTATAATGCGACGTCATTCATCACGTGAAATTTTAGGCTGAAAGCGTTGGGTTTGGAGATAGAGAAGAATATGTCCATACCATAGATCGGACGTACTAATGAGGAACAAGGATTCATCGGGAAGAGAATCATTGGGCTCAATATCCTCATCAGTATGGGGAAGATCGCAAATTAATTCTACAAAAACAAATGATTTCTTAGCCTTGGATTTGGAAAACTCGAGATCGAATTCTTGGAGAATGGAGTGCGTAACAGAATATAGTGGCAAAATCTTGGACGGAAATAACTGCTGCCAAATCCAACTTTTCGACATGTGAATACGGGAGTTTGGGACCTGATAGACTTTTACTCAAATACTAGATCACATGTTCGATGTCGTCATCATCCTCTTGTACTAACACCATAACAATAGTGGAAGAAGAGGAATCCAAATAAAGGATATAATCTTTTGCATAATTCGGTGGTGCAAAATAGGTGTGTTCATTAAGGCATGCTTAAGAGAATCAAATGAGCGTTGAGCGATTGCATCCCAGATAAAAGGGGCATCTTTCTGCAGCTATCTCATGAATCCTTTAGGGATTTCGGCGTAATTGCAAATGAAACAGTGAAGAAAGTTTTCCTTCCCTTGCAAACTTTGCAGTTAAGGTGGTTGGGAGGAGGTAAAGTGAGGTAAGAAATTATTCGTTTTATGTAAGTGCGGGAGGCTCGAATGCATTCAACGTGTAGATTACCTGGTAACAAGTACACAGTATTACGAACATCCTGAGTTATGCCATTCCAAGATTCCTTTCTGCTCAAACTATATCACCCTTAAACTAAATCGATCTGTAATCTCAAAGGGTCCATTTCCCGAAAGGCACTCATTTCAGCAGCCAACGACCTTTCAAATTTGTTGGCACACGAAGCAGTATTTGCACCAGAACATATGCAAAAGCAGTTCCAGGGTTTTTGTTGGATTATTCATCATCCTAAGAAATTGTATTCTAGATGCAAGCAACAATTGTGGCTTTAGTTTCCATGACTCGACATCGCAGTGTCTAGTGAAAAAGTCATAGCCTGGCACCAAGTTGACCATCTTAAGAGCTCTCATCAACCATTCACCATGTCGAAGACATATGCAGAGTTGGCCAAGAAACCAAGTGTTTGATGGAGGTTGTTTCCATCACACAACAGGCAAGTTTTTCAACCTGTTTGCAGAGAACCGAGAGCAAGGCCATTGTCGTGGACAGGTGAGTTTTGTACATAGGCTACCACCGAGCCAATTTTGGAGGCCATTGAGCTCAAAGTTCGTTTCCTGCATTGAGAATCCATTGACAAGTGTCAAGGCCACAACTTTTATGATTATAGGGCCTGAACATAGAACCAAGAGCTTGGTGGAATTTAAAACTATGGATGCCATTATTTGTGAAAGTTTGCCTTGATGAAGGAAGATGGCAATCAAGGGGCATTTATTTTTTCCTATTTCACACATTTTGTAGTGCAATTTGGGTTTTTCACCACTAGTGCATTCGACATTTTGGCACATAAAAATTGCCTTCAAAAATTTGATGTAATTGCCATGTAAAGACCATAGTTTTGTCATTAGTGCATGTTTTGGCCAATATTGCTTTGTAAAAATTGATGATGAAGTATTTTAAAAAGGCCTTTCAGCCACTCTTAAGTGAGGAATAGAGTGAGAGGCATTTTATTCCATGCCTAAGCCTTGATTCACTTCTTTGTAATCAACATGTAATCAGTTGAATAAGGCGATTTGCCTAAGCCATTTTGGCATTCCTTGTAAACTTGACCAATGAGTATGATTATAAACTCTTTGCAAGTAAGGTACTCCAAAGATTGAAATACATGTCAACAACTACAGGTTGCAAATTTATGCAAATGTGGGCTTCAACATTTCATCTCCGAAGAACAGAGGTGAAGGAGACAGGGGTGTGCCTTTTTCCAGACATTTGCTTTGCAGCAGTTGAGGGAGTTGGCTTTACATTCTGATTCCTAAGTACGTGGGTGAAGGAGTCTTAAGGGAATGTGCCTTTTCAAGACATTTGCATACAGATAAAGTTGATACTTTTGAAGACCAAAAGGTTCTTTTGTGGGGAAGCGTGATCCAAGAGGATCTCCACACATGGAAGGACTTTTACTTTGTTCACAAGTTGATTTGAAGTTGGCGACAAAGTGGTGAAAGTGGTGAATTTATGCTTTTATGAGTTTTATAATCTCACGCATTTTTATTAATGCTTTGTGAGATAAGTCTCATGCATTTATCATTTTATTTGATTTATGCTTTGTGAGATGATCATGCATTTTATTATGCTTTAAATGAGTTTTTTTAAAAAACTCATGCACTTAATTAATTTTTGTAAAATGATTAATACTTGTGAGGGAAAGTGTGACTCATGTATTATTCATTAAAATTGTAATTATGGAAATTGGTTTTTATGTGAGAAAACCACCTCATACCAATTTTCTAATTTTCTCACTAGTAGGTTGACAGAATCAAGGGCATGGATGAAGAGTCTTTGGGTGGTTTTGAGACTTTTCCCATTATGTTCTTGAAGATAGTTTGAGATCCTACATTTTAGGATCTTGTTTTGCCTCCTTTGTAATTAGATCTTATTATTGTGGATCTAGGAATTAATGCTCTTTTTTAAAAGAGAGTGAGGCAAAACTATATAATGCCTTATGTGAGCCCTATGTAGAAGGGGAGAGTAATGAGGAATTAATGAGTGGAGTTAGAGAACCATAGTGCTACTACTTCTAAGCATTGAGAGACTTATTCATGTAAGGAATTATTCTTCTTGATGTATGGAGAGATATGAGTGTGAGTAGTCTTCTTGAATCCTCATTGAAGGAGAAGGCATCTCTTATGTAATCACTTATGAGAAGGTCCCAACATCTTTTGAGGAAGGAATGAAAGTGATCTATATTCCAATTGAAGCGGGTCCGAAGACGTAGCCGAGGAGGGACGAACTTCGTTACCAACATCGGTTGTCTATCTCTTGTCTTTTCATATGCTTATTCCATTTTGAGTTCATGTGTGTTATGTATTATTGTTTAAAAGCATGGTTAATAATGGAATCATATGCTCTTTAATCCTTATGCAAATAATTCGTCAAAAAATTATTCTCTATTGAAAACTTGTGTAGAGTAAGTACTCACCCATTTTTAGATCAAGTGGTATCAGAGCAGGATGACTGCTTTGTAGGATGTGAAAAGGAGTGAAGCGAGCAGAAAGACTTCAAGAATTAGAAGAGATAAATCACAGCATTCAAGTTGAAAATGTAGAGTTGAGGAGACTTTTGCAGGTTGCAGAAGAAGAGAAGCAAAAGCTTCAAGAGAGATCCCAGCTTCATGGAGAAGTCATCAATGGAATTATTGAAGAATCGCAACTCGAATTGCAAACCAAGGATGATCACTTGGCTAAGTTGCAGCATGGTGAACGAATGGAAGACAAAGAGCCTTCTACCCTGGATGCACAAACTCAAACCAACGTATATGATGTTTCTTGATGTTCAATTTCTTCTTAGTATGAAACTAACATGGGTATGAAGCTCCTCATGAAGATGGGATACAGAGGAGGTTGACTTGGCATTCATGGACAAGGAGTCACTCGACCATTAGAGGTGGTACAAAGACCACGATTTGCAGGTTTGGTATATGGTCAAGAGGAGATTGGAGAGTGGTCAAGTCCGTTGAATCAAGAGCCACTTCAAAAAAACCATTTCTACATCATTGGATTCAAAGAGAGGAGTCAAATCATCTAGTCCTAGTCCTCGTCAGGTCTACATCAAGGACAATTCAGGAAGTTATGAAAGTCATTCAAATTCTTTTCTTGAACGTAAGAAAAATGATTTTTTCATTACAGCTTCGAATCATGATGTAGCCAAGCATCAAACAAGGAAAGTTTGGGTTAAGAAGATAGATGTTTCCACGGAAAGTGAGGCAAATCAGAAACCACACCTTCCGAGTCCTCATGTCACGAATGCATCGTTGAATGGAAAACGAAGGAATTATTGCAGTTACTGCAAAATCAGTAGCCGATGGGAGAAGAAGTGTTGGAAGTTGTATCCCAAAATTCGCCATAAACCAAACTGGCACTTAGAAGATTTCCTAAGAATGATACTCACCAAGAAAGAGGTTGCGAAAGATCTTGTGATCAATGTTCCAACACCGATCTCTGAAGAAACGCAGTTGCATAAGGAAGGCACCTTCGATTGGTTGTGTAAGAAGTGGTTATCATTTATGCAAAATTGAAGTATTTATGTTACTTAACATGTTTTGCAATAGAGAAAAACGCAGTTGCAACTCATACGATGCTATGGCTCTTCTTAATCGGTCACTATGCATATAGTATCTCAATAAATATGTTGCAAATGTTGACATTGCCATCGCAAAAGAGTCTGTTTGAGCAATTGGAAAATTGCACTAAAATAAAATGATAATGCCTTTTACCAATTATTCTGGTAGCCATGTAAACCAGTAATAGAGTTTTGAAGGTTTCATAAATATCAAAGAACAAATTGAGGATGATGTGGTCGCCAACAAGTCTATGGTAAAAACGATTCCATGAAGGACGAGACTCAGTAAGCATGAGAAGAAAAATCTGTAGTTGCAAAGATACCTGCGATTTATCTTCACAAAAACTAGATCGATACCAGGTTTGATTATGTTCGAGATTGAGGTTTTACCTCTTTGGCGCCATGATTGCAGCCAGCATCCTGATCATTGAAGGAGATTTTCACATTGCAAAACCTAGCTCCATCAATTGCAAAACACAGAGTTGAGAGTAGCAGTGCTTCCAGAGCATATTTTTCCATCATTGACTATGATAGCAAAGATCTGAGCCATGAGGAATTCAAGGCTATATATTTGGGTGCCAAGATGGATACCAAGAAAATATTTGGGTGCCAAGATGGATACCAAGAAACGCTTGTCCAACTCTCCCAACCCTCGATACTAATATTCGGACGGCAAGGATTTGCCAGATTCCATTGACTGGAGAGAAAAGGGAGTCGTGACTGTCGTCAATGACCAAGGCTCCTATGGAAGTTGTTGGGAATTATCGACTATAGCAGTTGTTGAAGGCATCAATCAAATTGTGACCGGAAATTTGAATTCTCTGTCCGAGCAGAAACTACACCTTCCAAGTGAGACAAAGCATCATATCAAATTCCTTTATTGAATGAATTCTTCAAGAATTCACATTCTCCGGAATTCGAACACGTTTTTCACGGATAAAGGGAATCTGTTCAAATATCAGAGAAATGCTACGAGTCCTCTAACCAGTTTTTAAATCAAGAGCATGGTGAATCCCAACTGCATGGAAAACACCAGATATGCTAAGAAAAGAAAATAAGTTGTGTTGTTTGTATTTTGTTGCATTCATCAACCCAAAACTGTGATGTGATTCAAGGATTTGATCCAAGCATACAAGCAAGCTCCGGTAGCCATGTTGTTGTTGAGATATGAGGTGGAGATGAATGAATACATGTCACCCAATGGATTCTCCAAGAAGGGTGTTATTGATCCTGCCTTCAACCACAACGAACGGAGCGTCCTCGCAACAGGTCACGCCCATGAATCTAGCTCCGGATCCAAAAGAATTACGTTGTGATATGCAAATCTACAAAAGAACCAAATTGGAGATTTGAACCGTCAACAGGCCCGAATTTCCACGTGGAAAGAAGGTTCTATATTTTGCAGTTGTCATTCACTGGCATGGAATTCAGCAAAAAAGAATACTGTAAAGAATTTCCACAAATTCACATGCGATACAATCTGGCAAAAGTTTTATCTACAAATTCATCGCCATTATGATCTGCAACGGTCTGCCATTTTATATAAATCATATCTAAGAATGATGTGTTCAGCTACGGATTGACTGCTCCCAATCAAGGTGGCGAAATTATCTCAAAGTTAGTGGTAGCACACGGATCATCTGCAACGGTGATGCCATTATGATTTGCAACTACGACCTCTCTGGCAAATAAATTTGTGAGAAGATCTATATATCATTTTTTTTTCTTCAGCAATTGGCAGTGGACATACAACCGAGTTGATTTCAAAATCTGAGTGTTTTCTCTTCAGGAGGTTGCAAAGCCCTATCTCGTGGGTATGTTTCAAATTATGTGCCATTGATGCGAAGATGGTAACTATCATGCCCAAAGACATTCCTCTTGCAAGGTGTATTCACGCGTAAAGAGATTATATTCAACTTTATAATGTTGATGAATATCGTCGAACTTTGAACGATACTGGTGCTAAAGAATGGAAGTGAAATGTGCAAGAAATTATTCGTTTTATGGAAGCGCGGGAGGCTCGAACGCCTTAAATGTGCAGATTACCTAGTAACAAGTACACAGTATTATGAACATCCTGAGATATGCCATTCCAAGAGTCCATTCTGCTCAAACTATATCACCCTTAAACTAAATCGATCTGCAATCTCAGAGGGTCCATTTTCCGAGAGGCACTCATTTCAGCAGCCAACGACCTTTCAAATTTGTTGGCACGCGAAGCAGTATTTGCACCAGAACAGATGCAAAAGTAGTTCCTGGGTTTTTGTTGGATTATTCATCATCCTAAGAAATTGTGGCTTTAGTTTCCGTGACTTGGCATCACAGTGTCTAGTGAAAAAGTTGTAGCCTGGTTCCGATTTGACCATCTTAAGAGCTCTCATCAACCATTCACCATGTCGAAGACATATGCAGAGTTGGCCAAGAAACCAAGCGTTTAATGGAGGTTGTTTCCATCACACAACAGGTAGGTTTTTCAACCTGTTTGCAGAGAGCCAAGAGCAAGGCCATTGTCGTGGACAGGTGAGCTTTGTACATATGCTACCACCGAGCCAATTTTGGAGGCCATCGAGCTCAAAGTTCGTTTCCTACGTTGAGAAGCCATTGACAAGTGTCGAGGCCACAACTTTTATGATTACAGGGCCTAAACATAGAACCGAGAGCTTGGTGGAATTTAAAACTATGGATGCCATTATTTGTGAAAGTTTGCCATGATGAAGGAAGATGGCAATCAAGGGGCATTTATTTTGCCTATTGCACACGTTTTGTACTGGGATTTGGGTTTTTCACCACTAGTGCATTCGACATTTTGGAACATAAAAATTTCCTTCAAAAATTTGATGTAATTGCCATGTAAAGACCATAGTTTTGTCATTAGTGCATATTTTGGCCAATATTGTTTTGTAAAAATTGATGATGAAGCATTGTAAAAAGGGATTTCAGCCACTCTTAAGTGAGGAAGAGAGTGAGAGGCATTTTATTCCATGCCTAAGCTTTGATTCGCTTCTTTGTAATCATCATGTAATCAGTTGAATGAGGCAGTTTGCCTAAGCCATTTTGGCATTCCTTGTAAACTTGACTAATGAGTGTGATTATAAACTCTTGGCAAGTAAGGTAATCCAAAGATTGAAATACATGTCATCAACTACAGGTTGTAAATTTATGCAGATGTGGGCTTCGACATTTCAGCTCCGAAGAACAGCCGTGAAGGAGACAAGGGTGTGCCTTTTTCTAGACATTTGCTTTGCAGCAGTTGCAGGTGTTGGCTTTACATTCTGATTCTGAAGTACGTGGGTGAAGGAGTCTTGAGGGAATGCGCATTTTGAAGACATTTGCATACAAATAAAGTTGACACTTTTTGATACCAAAAGGTTCTTTTGTGGGGAGGCATGATCCAAGAGGATCTCCACACATGGAAGGACTTTTACTTTGTTTACCAAGTTGATTTGAAGTTGGCGACAAAGTGGTGAAAGTGGTGAATTTATGCTTTTATGAGTTTTATAATCTCACCCATTTTTATTAATGCTTTATGAGATAAGTCTCATGCATTTATCATTTTATTTGATTTATGCTTTGTGAGATGCTCATGCATTTTATTATGCTTTAAATGAGTTTTTTTTTAAAACTCATGCACTTAATTCATTGTTGTAAAATGATTAATACTTGTGAGGGAAAGTGTGACTCACGTATTATTCATTAAAATTGTAATTACATAAATTGGTTTTTATTTGAGCAAACCACCTCTTACCAATTTTCTAATTTTCTCATTAGTAGGTTGAGAGAATCAAGGGCATGGATATAGAGTCTTTGGGTGGTTTTGAGACTTTTCCCATTATGTGCTTCAAGATAGTTTGAGATCCTACATTTATGGATCTTGTTTTTCCTCTTTTGTAATTAGATCCTATTACTGTGGATCTAGGAATTAATGCTTTTTTTTAAGAGACAATGAGGCAAAACTATATAATGCCTTATGTGAGCCCTATGTAGAAGGGGAGAGTAATGAGGAATTAATGAGTGGAGTCAGAGAGCCATAGTGCTACTACTTCTAAGCAATGAGCGAATTATTCATGTAAGGAATTATCCTTCTTGATGTATGGAGATATATGAGTGTGAGTAGTCTTCTCGAATCCTCATTGAAGGAGAAGGCATCTCTTATGTAATCACTTATGAAAAGGTCCCAACATCTTTTGAAGAAGGAATGAAAGTGATCTGTATTCCAATTGAAGCGGGTCTGAAGACGTATCCCAAGAGGGACGAACTTTGTTACCAACATCGATTGTCTCTCTCTTATCTTTTCATATGCTTATTCCATTTTGAGTTCATGTGTGTTATATATTATTGTTTAAAAGCATGGTTAATAGTGGGCTCATATGCCCTTTAATCCTTATGCAAATAATTTGTCAGAAAATGATTCTTGATTAAAAACTTGTGTAGAGTAAGTACTCGCACGTTTTCAGATCAAGTGGTATCAGAGAAATCTGACTGCTTTGCAGGATGGGAAAATGAGTGAAGCGCGCAGAAAGACTTCAAGAATTAGAAGAGATAAATCGCAGCATTCAAGTTGAAAACGCAGAGTTGAGAAGACTTTTGCAGGTTGCATAAGAAGAGAAGCAAGATCTTCAAGAGAGATCTTAGCTTCATGGAGAAGTCCTCAACGGAATTATTGAAGAATTGCAACTCGAATCGCAAACCAAGGATGATCTCTTGGCTAAGTTGCAGCATGGTGAACAAATGGAAGAAAAAGAGCCTTCTACCGTGGATGCACAAACTCAAACCTATGTATATGATGTTTCTTCATGTTCAATTTATTCTCAGTATGAAACTAACGTGGACATGAAGCTCCTCATGACGATGGGATACAGAGGAGGTGGACTTGGCATTCATGGCCAAGGATTCACTCAACCATTAGAGATGGTACAAAGACCACAATTTGCAGGTTTGGGATACGGTCAACAGAAGATTGGAGAGTGCTCAAATTTCATTGAAGCAAGAGCCACTTCAAAAACCATTTATACATCATTGGATTCCAAGAGAGGAGTCAAATCATCTAGTCCTAGTCCTCGTCAGGTCTACATCAAGGACAACTCAGGAAGGTATGAAAGTCATTCAAATTATTTTCTTGAATGTAAGAAAAATCATTTATGCATTACATCTTCTAATCATGATGTAGCCAAGCATCAAACAAAGAAAGTTTGGGTTAAGAAGATAGATGTGTCCACGGGAAGTGAGACAAATCAGAAACCACACCTTTTGAGTCCTCTTGTCACGAATGCATCGTTGAATGGAAAACGAAGGAATTTTTGGGGTTACTACAAAATCTGTGGCCATTGAGAGAAGAAGTGTTGGAAGTTATATCTTGAAATTTGTCATAAACAAAGCAGTAGGAAGATTGCTAAAATGACCACCAAGAAAGAGGCTACAAAAGAGCTTGTGATCAATGTTCCAGCACCGATCTCTGAAGAAACACAGTTGCAGAAGGAAGGCATCTTCGATTGGTTGTGTAAGAAGTGGTTATCATTTCTGCAAAATTGAAGTATTTATGTTGCTTAACATGTTTTGCAGCAAAGAAAAACACAGTTGCAACTCAGACGATGTTATGGCTCTTCTTAATCAGTCACTATGCATATAGTATCTCAATAAATATGTTGCAAATGTTGACATTGCCGAGCTTATATTTGGCTTTATAATGTCGATAAATATTGTCAAACTTTGAATGATACTGGTGCTTAAGAATGGAAGTGAAATGTGCAAGAAATTATTCGTTTTATGGAAGAGCGGGAGGGTCGAACACCTTCAACATGCGAATTACCTGGTAACAAGTACACAGTATTACAACATCCTTAGATATGTCATTCTAAGAGTGCATTCTGCTCAAACTATATCACCCTTAAACTAAATCGATCTGTAATCTCATAGCATTTCCCGAGAGGTGTAAATTCTAACCTTGTACAATATCTACTGCAAACTGATATTCAGAAAGGAATAGAAAAGATACAATGGCAAATACAAACATTACACAGAGATTTTTCACCTGGAAACCCAAACCGGGAAAACCAGCATATATTATATTCATACATTTTGTTACATTGTTTACAATACAATATACATATAGGAGCCAGCGGCATCCAAAACCC
>SNQJ01S0001074.1:343076-354806 GCA_010110895.2 Picea sitchensis
GAAACTAGATCTATTTCTTTCCTGGGAACATCCTCTTGCAAATAATGTGTCTGTGTTATGCCCCTCCATATTCTTTCATCTCATCTCCTCCGACAACAAGGATGAGACCACTTCTTCAAACTTCAAGGAAGTTGTATTACTACCTATGGCCACAACCAGACTATCCCACGAGTATGGTAAAGAACACAACAAACTGATACATTTATCTTCATCTGAAATTTTAATCTCAACATATACTAACTGACTTACCACAGTATTGAAGGCATTCAAATGCTCTGCCACCGAGTCTCCATCTCTCATCCTCAGTTTATACAGCTTCTTTCTCAAGAATATTTTATTTACCATGGACTTAGACTGATACAACTTCCACAACTTTTCCCATAAATCCTTGGTTGTAGCTTCCTCTGACACATTCAGTAATATTGAATCGGAGAGACACGGTCAGATTGTGTTCTTTGCCTTCCGATCCAACTTTTTGCAGTCATCTGCAGAAGTTCTTGTAGGTGCAGTACCTAGATCTACCGCGATCCACTGATCTTTATCCACCAACAGATATTCCATCTTGAGCTTCCACAACTCAAAACTTTTCCCATTAAACTTCTCGATCTCCATCTTCGAATTGCTTGCCATTTCTTTTCACCTGAAAAAGCAATACCGTAGATCTCCCACTATAACAAGGCTTATCACAGTCCCAAGCCAAACCCTTGACCACAAAGGCATCCCCCTGAAGCCAATAAATCTCTGATACCAAATGTAAATTCTAACCTTGTACAATATCTACTGCAAATAGATATTCAGAAAAAGAACAGAAAAGATACAATGGAAAATACAAACATTACACAGAGATTTTTTTTTCCTGGAAACCCAAACCAAGAAAACCAACATATTCTATATTCATTCATTGTGTTACAATGTTTACAATACAAAATACATATAGGAGCCAACGGCATCCAAAACCCTAACCCAATGACCTGGATTAGTCCAAAACCCTAATTCCTTAACCGTAAATAGAAAAACATCAGCAAAGAAACCATGTGCTGAAAAACCACCTAAATATAATGTGGTCCCGATGCAGAAAAAAAATTTATCGGGGGCGCTGCGCCCGGCACAGACGCTCAGACACTACTACTTGTGAAAAGAATATAACACATACCCAATAGTCACAATATACATGCAATTTTAAAAACATATTGGAATGAAGATAAACTAGTAATTATTCAAATGAATATGGTGGAAGATGGAAAAGGTGGTAAATGTCATCTTTGTTGGAAAATTTTGACAAAAGTTGAAATGGAAAAAAAATAATTGGGTAATTATATAAAATACCTCTAAATAGGCAATTTGCAAACATAACTTAAAAAATGTAAATTAAATTATTAAAATAATTGCTTTCAATAGGATAGCGCTAAACATGCACATTAAGTATTCAATTTATCACTTTATTTATATTTATATAACAATGTCACTTTATTAATATAAATTAAATTATTAAAATGATCACTTTCAATAGGATAGGGCTAAACATGCATATTAGTTATTCAAGTTATCACTTTATTAGTCCCTGCCTCTAGCCAGCGACTCTAGCATTCACTTTGCAGTCAATTATGGTTGACCCCCTATTACTTGGTGTCTTTTGGTGCATTAATTGGTGCTTTTTGCTATTTTTTTTACTAACTTCACTCAACTTACCACCCGATTTTTGCAACATATGCTAAAATTTTCTCAAATATTATTTACTTATGCTTTTATTTAAATTACAAAAAACTTTTTGTTAATTTCTCAAATTTAAGATTCGATTTTCTTATTAGTTAATATAACAGTGATGAGATTAAATACCCCTGGTGGTGGGTATATATATATATATATATATATATATATATATATATATCATTGGTCTATTAGGAGTTGTGCACTTGATTCTCTGTCACACTCTATACTCGTATATTTTTTATAAAAACCTACCAAAAAAAATGTAGAGAATTTCCTTTTATTTAAAACTGTAGTGGTTGAGATCCTATGTTTTCCATCAAAACTTAGGAGAAAAATTGTGGTGAATTTGAATTATATTTTAAAAGAAAATAAATTTTATGTTTTCCTTCAACGATTTTGTAAGAATCTATAGTGAATTAATTTATGTCCAAACATCGAGATGAAACATTTTATAAATCTTGCAGCGTAGGGTTTTAAAACACATATCAGGGTTCCTTATCTAAAAATTATTTTACGTAAATGATCTTCTAGTTTCAACAATGTTTACCTATATCTCAAAATTGTTTTTATGTAAATGATCTTCTAGAGTCAACAATGTTTACCTATGGGATAGAACAATAGCTCCTTTTAAGAAATTTATCCATTCATAGTATTGGATTTACCTTGATTAGGAGAGAAAAATATATATGTAAATTAACTTATGTCCTCTTCAACTAAGAAAACTTTCCCAGGGCTTGACCATGCATTGGATATAATAAATTTTGGTTGTCCGTAGTGCACTTCCTTTTGAGTGATTGTTTTTGTTTCAATGGACCTGCAAAACTTTAATTATTCTCAACTTACATTATATGTAATGGGAAAATTTGTGGAAACTGATCAAAGAAAACCCATTCGAATGGAAAAGATACAGTAAATTCAGAAGACACAATAGCAAATTATAACACATTCTGGATGATGATTATGTTGGTCAAAATAAATGATAATAGATGGCAGGACACGGTTCTGCAAGTGACTCGGAATTTGGAAACATTGTTGAGACTAAAAAACATTCGACATTTATGAGGGAATTGTTAACAAAAGCACTGGATACAGCTTGAAAATGATAGCATTAACATCTTTAGGCTAGCATGAAAACTTGTATCTTAGGTATTACCTTTTTTCTTTATTTCAAAATAAATAGGGCTTCAACCTACTTTCACTGACCAACACCTTCAGCAGTGTTGCATCCAATTGTGTCAACTTTCATCTTGTAATAGGTTACACCTTAGCAGATTATCGGAAGGAGAGGATTGGTAGCACAATGATCCTAGTTGGCTCTGGTGGGTAATGTCAATTACAAATAAGCGTGCAACCGTCCTCGTAGATGGCAATGAATCCCACGCACAAATGCCTTTCTTTTTCAATGACATGTGTTTATTGTGTTACGTGTTATATTTTTAACATTGGTATAAAAGTGTTTTATTTTATTTTTTATTTTTGTTTAAATTTTTTATAACTTTTAACCTATTATAACTTTTAACCTCAATGGAAAATCCATCTAGGATGGAGTTGCTATCTAGAAAAGATATTACATAGTCTAAGATGCCACATGAGAGGCCTTGTACTGAATCACAACATAAGTCTAATCAGAATTAGATTCCTTCTGCAAATAACCCTAGAATGGATCCTGATGCCAAGTAAGTATTCATTTACTCGGTATATATCCTTGACAAAGATAATTTTATGGTCCAATTTAAATGACATGATATATGTTGCTATTTGGAATGAAGTGCAAGCAAATGACCCTCATCCATCTGATAAATAAATAGGAAATGTTTAATCACTTTGTTATGCAAGAATGATATCACTTGTCCAACAAGAATGGTAGTTGAGGACTTACCTTGCTTGTGTTGCATTTCTGCAGTTGATTGAATGAACAATCCTTTCAACAGAGATTAGCCCAAGAAAATATGACATTTGAGAAGTTTTCCCTTGTTTTCTACTTGGAAGTGGTTCTCTTTTTATACGAGATGTTTTGAAATAGGTCACATTCTGGAGTAATGGTGGTCCCAGTACAAAACATTTCTTGAGTGGGAACAGGTGAGCGAGTTGGAAGTACGCATGACAGCCTCGTTGAGGTAAATCGAACCACGTACACAATTTACTGCAGGACAAGGATGTGATTTGAGTGTCTTATATATATATTTCATATGTTAACAATATTTAATGAATACATGTTGTGGTGCAACGCCTTATCTTTCATTTTATTCACTGTCATTAATTTTTTTTGTTTATTTCCACTACTGCCACAACCATTGGAAGAACCTAGTGCACTCCACGAGAGAGACTATGTGCCAGAATCAATGATAATGGTAGATATAATTTAAATTTGAATTGTTCCATATACCATAATCTATGTAATCAATTATTGCAGGAATTATACGTACCTACGATGACCAAGTGTTGCATGGCAGTGTAGTCCCTGCCGGGTTGGAATGGGAATAAATGCATTTCTATGGAGGGAGCAAGGGATAAATTGAATCCCGAAGCAGCGACCACGTGGGAAGCAGCTTGAAGTACAGGTGGTATCCATGTAGAAAATGACTCATGCCACTGTGCCACACGCCAGCCATAAGACATCGGGTTGGTACATGACCTGGGGGGAATGTCACTCCGGAAGTAAGGTCGGATCCCCGAAGAACCGGAGTCCCGAATTCTCGAATTAGTTAATCATAATATTATATTAATATGGGGTTAACAAGTAATTAGCGAGAAAGTGAGATTGTGAGAGCACCATTTGCAGACATTGATCTGCGATTTCTCTCCAGGAAGAGGGCATCTTTGTATAGCACCAACCAATATATTTGGCAAAGATAAAAAAAATTCTAAGGTTTCTATTTATGCGGATATTCTTGCAGATTAATTTGTTAGCACTGAAACGGCAACCTGACGAGGATGTCAATCCTACTGCAATTTTTATATTCAAGTTTTTTCCTGGGGTGTGTATAGTTCAAATATGGGACTTAGAAAATTTATGTCGTAATGACTTGAAGCAATAAAATAGGATAGTAATTTATTTATTTATTTTTATTTTTTATTTTTTTTCGAAATATGTAACACACATTAAACATTCAAATTTAATAAACACAATATCCTGACATCCAACATAGTTGAAGATAAAAAAATTCTTTGAAATTTATCAAAACTTAATAATGTATGTTACATATTTCTAGAAATTTAAAGGCGTTTGTCATATAGACTGGGATTGGGGTTCCCGTGGACCATAAAATAAATAAGTACAATAAATCGGACTGTAGAAAGAAGAAGTGGGTGACGGTAGAGAGGAAGACCTGAAAAGAAGAAATTGGAAGTTATCAGTCTTTGGTTAGAGATTTATATTTAAAGAGGTGGAATAATTGGATTGATAAAGAAAGCAAGATGTGATCAGTATAGACTTACTATGATGGTATCTATTTCTCCCTTTTCTATTTGCTTGATGATACCTTTTTATTGCTCTCGTCGACGAAAACTGGAATCGTGCCAACTGGTTGTTGCCCTTCGTCAATGAGCTTGTCGATTCCCCTTTGAAGCCATTCTTCAATATAGCTTCTCATGGGGGGCATGTTGATTTCATCCTGGATTTTTATGTTGAAAATATCGTTTTCTAATTTCCTTAGATCGACAGAAATACTATGCAGATCTTGTGCAATTTCTTCATTCTATGTCGAATTGTCCATTAGCCAGTTGTCGACGTCATCTTGACCATATTCAAGGATGTTGTAAAACTTTTCTAAAGACAACCCCTTTAAAATATCAACTTGTTCATCGAAGGCTTGCTTGGTTAAGGACAAGGAGTTGAGGATTAATTTTGGGTCTTGAACCTCGTTGGTACTTTTGGCTAAGTCTATTTCGGTCAGGTTTCTAAATAATTCTTCTTTCTTTGATATGGCTTGTTCACATGATTCAACAATGATATGTAGGTTCTTAATTTTCTCTTTCCAGCATGATTTTAATTGTTTGATCCAGTTTGGGGAGGGGAGATCTTCTTGTCTTCTTCTTAGATCTAACATGTTGGTGACATGGTTGCCAAAAGGGATCACCGTCTCAAGATAGAAACGTTCTTCATTTTTTAAATCTGCCTGCAAATGTTCGTGCAGAGCATGTGCCCTCGTTCGAAAGGAATCTATATTTTGTGATGTTTTCCAAGCTTCAATAATTACCTCCATTCTTTTCTTGATATTCTTCTCCACATAGCCTCTACAGTATGTGAGGAGGCTAGAGGATCCTTTTAACTTGGTTGCAGGGGTGGAAGGCATGGTTTTTGCTAAAGGACTGGCAAACAATGGAGTAGGAATCAAAGCTTCCTCCAATTCCTTGATTCGGTCGTTCAGTCTGGCATTCTCCGCTTCAGTTCCTTCAATGGAATCATCAAGAGAATCTGCGGTTGCCTGGTGAAGTTGGGAGATTTTGGATGGCTGCATGTTCCTAAGGTTAATCTTTGAACGAGATTTCCCTTTCTTATTTGTTACATCTCTCTTTTAAATATTTAAATTTTTAGATTGGCTCTCAAAAACAACGCTCTGGAATACGAAGGATTCATCTTCGTCAAAAATGTCGGTCTCAGCTATTTCCATTATGGAACTATGGTGCATTGGGTCCATGGGCTGAATAACTTTGTGGAATACGTTATCCACAGCAGTCTCAAGTTGCATGTTCTCACTTTCAGTTTCGGGCTCTTCCGCTTGCCCTACAACATTTTTTCTCTTCTTTGTCACGGGAAGCTTGTAAGAACTATCAATTTTTCCACGAGGAGGGTTCTTATATCCTCCTCTATTTGAAGAATTTTGGGTTGCTTTCTTACTGGGGTGGATCGTTGGAGCGATGCTCCGTGATGTCGTGCTCTTGGGAGTGCTAGCTAGGGATTGGACACTCTTCTCACTTGAGCCTTTTCCCTGTTGTTTGTACAATTCAGTTGTGTTTTGCAATGTCTCTATGTCGCCATCTTCAGGAGCGGGACTGTTGTCGTCATTGTCTCTGTCTTCGTTCAGGCATGTATGGATAAAAGAGATGCTAAAGCCAACTGTTAGTATATGTTCTATAAAAATACCATTAGGGTCGAACCCTCTTAGCCTTTCATCATATCTTAGGTTCAAGTTGTTGAAATGGCCTGCGAATTCATCAATATTGTTGACGTTATTGAACATGAAGTCCCCGACTTTCCAAGGCAGAGGAATGAACTGATTTTTTCTCTTATTAGGGAAAAAATGCAACCAGTAGTTGTATTTCCTTGTTATTTCTGTAACGATCATCTTGTCTGTGATGTGACATGGAAGGAAAGCAAGATTTTCCTTGGAGCCAAAAATCATTATTACACTGTAATTGTTCATTTGTTCAAGTGTCCCCTTCCTATCCAAAAACTTGCTTGCTTGGTCAGGCATCCGAGGAGCATCCTTTCCTAACAATAAATCTTTGAAAACCGACACAAAGTCATTAAAAACCTCAGAAAAAAAATGGGAGGCCTTGTGCCTCCACAAGGCCAAGTACCAGAAGGTTACTGGGTCGAATTCATAGTTTATCTTCTTGGACAAAGACAGTTTTGGAAACAGAAAGCAATGCGTTATCGCGAAAACCAAGTAGGATGGCATACAAAATTTATTCTCTTATTTGAATCATGACAATTGGGAATAGATTTCAATGGAAATTAGCTTCCCCTAATAAAAAATGGATTGTTCCTTGACTTTGAAATACAAAATATAAAGAACCATGCGTGAAATCCTTGCTGTTGATTCTTGTCATGTTATTCTTGTAAACAGCCAGGCAATTTCCCGGAATGGATTTCTAAAATAACTAACATGAAACTTTGTGATATCTTCAGGAATTGTCGTCGGGTCTTCGAGGAACTCGGGTAAGAGGTCCAACTTATTATCATGTTTTTTTAGGAATTGCTTGCAGTCTTGTCCTTTAAAGGTCAATGTTGGCTCCGACAATATTAACATCTTGTGGAAGACCTGAGGTGACAAAGAAACAAGAGAATGGTCGTGCAGTGGAATAATCCTTTGGCTTGAAATATATTTTTCAGCGCACCAAGAGACCACCTCCTTACAGTCAAAAACATTAGGGACGCAGCCTGCATGAGCGATTCCAGAGGTCCAGATTACTTTGTTATGGGTGGAACGGGATGAATAAAAAGAGTATGCCCTGGACCACTGGAAGTTTTGTTCCTCACGCCCAAAGATATTCATTGTACCTCCACAAAACTGTTTTCAAGTTGCTGCCATAATTTTACGAGAACGTTTGTTTTCTCCAGACGAGTTTGAAATGAACAGTTGAAAGGGATATTATAGCCCTCCACAAATATTGGTCCAATGCGTGTGAATGGGAGATATCCTCGAGCCTTTCTCTCATGAATGACACTGTCGATGGTTGTTGCATGATGCATTGTTAGCATTAAAGACTAGTAATTGCATAATTAGAAGTGTGAAGCTGGCAGGTATGGTGAAGAGCAATTAAGGATTGGAGATTTCATGAACCTGCCAACGCGACGACCCGCAAAAGAAATTCCATGTTGTTTGAGATGAACAATTGGAAGGGATAATATAACCCTCCGCAGATATTGGTTTAATGTTGGGACATCTCCTCGAGTGTTTTTCTCATTAATGACAATGTTGACGGTTCCTGCATGACGAGTTGTTAGCATTAAAGCTTACTAATTTCATATCTAGAAAGAAGTATGAAGGTGGTACGGATGGGGAAGAGCAATTAAGAAATGGATAATTATCGAAAGCGGTCAGTCGAGCTTCAAAATAGGGTTACAAGGTATAACCAGGAGAGGTGAGGGCCCAACGATCAAATTGTATGTCTCGGAAGTTTTGAGTGAAAAACACATAACATGGAAGAGGGCATGATGGGGCAGTCCAGTGGTCAATTTGTACATCGTGGAACTCTGAGTACTGTTTGCAAGCCACAGAACATTGGAAGCGTAATCATGAGGTCGCCTGTCCGGGAACCTGTAATCGAAAAAGTGGATAAGTATGGAATAGGGAAACGGTAGGTCGAACTCATTTTTGCTAATATATTGAAAATTGTAATAGATATCCCATTACCTAGCAAGATCTTTTTTGCATGTTTCTAGGCAAGTTGTGTGGYGATAGTCAATGTGACTGTCTTGTCAAGACTTTTTCTTATTAATGACGATTTGTACAKTTGTTGCATGATGAACTGTTAGCATTAAACCTTGGTCATTGCATACTTTGAAAGAAGTGCGAAGGTGGCGGGCACAGAAAACAGTGACTAGGAATTGGAGATTTCGTGAACCCGCCAACCCGAGGATCTGCGAAAGAGATTCCAAGAAATGAGCAAGTATGAAAAGAGGTCAGACGGGCTTCAAACTAGGGTGACAAAGGTTCCCCAAGAGACGTGACGCCCCGATGGTCAAATTGTATGTTTTAGAACTTTTGAGTGAAAAATGTGTAACACGAAAGAGAGGATGATGTGGGAGTCCGACATTCAATTTGTAAACCATTGAATGGATAGGGAACAACAATTAAGGAATGGCTAAATATCGAAAGTGGTCGGTCGGGCTTCAAAATAGGGTTACAAGGTATAACCAGCAGAGGTGAGGGCCTGAGGGTCAAATTGTATGTCTTGGAAGTGTTGAACGCAAAACATGTAACACAGAAGAGGGCATGATGGGGCAGTCCAGCGGACAAATTGTATATCGCGTAACTTCGGGTACTGTTTGCAAGTCACGGAACATTGGAAATGCAATCTTGAGCCCACCAGTCTAGGAACCTGCAATCGAAAAAGTTTCTAAGTATGGAATAGGGAAACGGTAGGCCGGACTCATTTTCGCTAATATATTGAAATTTGTAATAGATATCCCATTACCTGGCAAGATATTTTCTGCATGTTTCTGGACAAGTTGTGTAGGGATAGTTAGTCTGACTGTCTCCTCGAGCCTTATTTTTATTAATGACGATATTTACAGTTGTTGCATGATGAACTATTAGCATTAAACCTTTGTTGTTGCATATTTGGAAAGAAGTACAAAGGTGGTGGGAACAGGAAACAGTGACCAGGAATTGGAGATTTCGTGAACCCGCCAACCCAAGGATCCAAAATAGGGTGACAAGGATTCCCCAGAAGACGTGAGGCCCCAACGGTCAAATTGTATGGCTCGGAAATTTTGAGTGCAGAATGTGTAACACGGAAGAGGGGATGATGTAGGAGTCTGGCAATCAATTTGTATATTGCGGAGGTTCGGGTGTTGTTTGTAGGTCACATAACAATGGAAGTGCAATCTAGAGGCTAGAATAATTAATGTGCATTGGGAAGGGTGCAAATGTGGTGGGGATGGAAGGGAGCGATAAATGCTTTGAAACTTTTTGTGAACCCGGGTAGACTAAAGCTTGTGAGTTGGAGTAGCCCGGGGTGGAATTGTAGATCATGGAATTTTTGGGTACAAGATGTATATCATGGAACACGGGGAAAAAATTGGGTAAGTATGGAAAGGAACGGCAGTCAGTCGGAGTGTCGTAAATGGTAGTTTAATGCATGTTAATAGGAGATGTCCTCGAGGTTTTTGCTTGTTAATGCCAATTGTTTCGTACCAGTGTGTTGAGTTGTCACTAGTAAAACCAAAATTAATGTGCATTAGGAAGGGCATGAAGGTGGTGAGGATGGAAGGTAGCGATAGATGCTTTGAAACTTTTGTGAACCTGGGTAGAGTGAAGCTTGCGAGTTCGAGGAGTCTGGGGTGGAATTTTAGATCACGAAAGTTTTGGGTGCAAGATGTATGTCATGGAACAAGCGGCAAGAGAGTTCGATAGCGCCAACCCCAGAAATCGTGACCATAAAATTGGCTAAGTATGGAAAGGAACGGCGATCGGTTGAACTCATGATGTGAGGATATAGATGGAGATGAAGATTTGTCAGTCCGCCAACCTGAGAACCCGTGATCATAGAAAGGGGACTAAGTATATAACCAGAAAGAGATAATAGAGAGGAACAAGAAAAGGGAAAAAGGGGTAAGTATCTCACAAAACAACATCTACTGTTCATTTATTAATGCCAATATTTTCGAACCTCTGGTGAGTTCTCACTAGTAAAAGCATAATGAATATGCATTGGGAAAGGGCGCGAATGTGGCGGGGATGGAAGAGAGCGATAAATGGTTTGAAACTTTTGTGAACACGAGTATAGTGAATCTTGCGAGTTGGAGGAGTATGGGGCCGAATTGCAGATCACGGAAGTTTTGGGTGAAAAATGTACATGAAGAAATAGGGGGCATAAGAGTTTGATAGTGCTAACCCGGGACCCAGTGGTTAGATAATTGACTAAGTATTGAAAGGGACGGCGGTCGGTCGGGGTCATGATGTGAATGTGAAGATATAGATGAAGATGATCATCTTCCAGTCCGCCGACCCAGGAATTCGTGCTCATAGAAATGTGACTAAGTATAGAAACAGAAAGGGATAATAGAGGGGAAGAAGACAAGGGAAAAACGGGCAAGTATAGAGGAGGCAAAAGAAAGTGAGAAATGAACATTTGGTCTCAGCTATGTAATATACTTGGAGGTTGACAAAGTCAGCTTCAATTTTAAAGAGAACTTGTTTATATTTATTTGAATAGTATTCATATTAATATATCTTAATAGATTATTTGTGGTCCAAATGTAAACTATCTTCCAATTTGTAGAGTGTTTTTCGGCTCGCAAATTTTGTTCACACCCATAAGAAATAGAAATATATATATATATATATGACGTAACTTTTTTATATGCAAGGATATTCTCAAATAGAAAAAGCTATAATATATACACAATATTGAACAGAAACATGACGTCAACACCTGAGTTTCCATGTTGAAATAGAGTCATTCATTGACTCTATTTCCGGGGCCCCAAAGATTGAAAGAAGGATGGGCCCACCCATTTCTTTATTAAGTATAGAGTGGGCGCCACAGAACTATGTCCTATCACAAATTATTCGTTCAAACCCATAAGCAATAGAAAAAAAAAATATATATATATATATATATGAC
>SNQJ01S0001074.1:363405-374321 GCA_010110895.2 Picea sitchensis
ATATTTTTAATAAATATAAAATTTTTCGTTTTTTTGTGTATATGATCATACTCATTTAATATTTATTCTTTCATCATTTATTAATATTTACCATGGTTATAACTAATATTTAATATTGGTGAAATGTGATTTTTTTATCGGTCAGTTTCTCAACATTGGGACGCACTACATTTATACATTGCAAACAATATTGATTGGATGAAGGTATGGATTGATAGATGTAAATAACGCCATGGAGGTAGGTTATCATGGAAAGAACTATCTGAATTGGTTAGAGAAGCTCGTCGTAATGGAGATTACGATGTTACGCAGAGGGAAATAGTTTTAGCATATTGTTTGAAAGATGAAAAGGCAAGCAAATTCACCCATTTTATTCAGTTATTTTATATTATATTAATGTGACTATAGGTGTGTTTTTTCATATTATACTTTCTAAGTTATATAAATTTGTTTACTATTAATTGACAATTCATCTTTTACATGTCTACCATATTGCAGTTGAAATGCCCCAAGGCTATGTGGTGCAATGGTCGTGAATTTCGCATAAAAAAGTTGGATGAAACAAAAAAAACTTATGATAGTGGGATAGCTACAATATTCTAGGTCACTAATGTTTCCTCTAGGAGTGACAGACATCCTTGAGAATATGAAAATAGATACTATGGGTTTTTGAATGATATAATTGAGTGTGACTTTAATTCCTTCAAATTAGTTTTTTTCGATGTCAAATGGTATAGGTTACGAATGCATGAAAATGATGAGGAAAGAAATGTTATTCAACATGCCAACGGATTTCTGATGATTAAAACAATAGTTTTTGAAAAAACAAATAACTGTTATGTTTTTCCAAGTCAATGTGAATAAGTCTTTTACTCAAAGGTTCCAGGTAAGAGGGATTGGTCATTTGTTGTTAGATATGATCCAAGAGGAAGGCCAATACAGTATATTGTAGATGAAGATGATGATATTGAATAAGAAGATGATGTAGAGATAGAGCGAGAAGAATATGGGTCGACAGATGAGGAAGACTGAGAAGATGAACCAGGTGTAGGAGACAATGCATTAGTTCTTGATGATGATATCGATGAAGATATGCTCAGAAATGACATTGATGATGATGATGATGATATTATCAATCCTTTCAACATTGTTTCTGAATAGGATGCTGATACATATGCCGAGTTGGATGATCAATAAAAAGACAAAAAATAAGTATGATATAAATGTTGCGTTGGTAGATGAGGTATGTAGCTAGATATTTTAATTTGTATGAATTATTCTCTTTAAATAGTTTTTTATGTGGGTTAATTATATATTTTTATGTTTTATTTCATTTTTTTTGGAGTTTCTATGCATGATTACTATGTTGATTTTGTTTTTTTTTCTATTTTATAGATTGGGTATTAGGGAATTGAGAGCGATGTGAGGGGGGGGAGGGGCCATATGAGCTTCCACCTTCATGTGGTTGGCCTTGTTTAGTAGAGAATAAATTATTCTCGAAACCAAGATAATTCCATTCATTCATCTTTATACTCAAAGATCACTCACATACCCACTATATATAACATCTCATCTCATCCTCGTTTCATTTTAATTTTCTCGATTGAATTTTAAAGGAAACAACTATTAAAAGACATTGTACTAGGGCTAGAGTACATGATGGGAAACAGTGACACATGAATGGGGCCATTGTTGAAAACTTTTCAAACTTTTTCTGTATGCACTGAAATTTGACATGGATACTCTGTTCACATTTGACATGCACCGAAATTTGACATGGATAGTTTGTTCCATGTCAAATTTCAAGGTAGTTCTGACAACAATTCTGTAGAAAGGAATGACAAAAATTGACAATGAGATGTGCATGATGAACATTGATGCAAATGTGGATGATCTCAAATATTATGTGGGGACATCATACATCCTTGAGTCTTGAAAATCTCCCATACTATCAAGGCACGTGTCTAGTCTAACCATGTCAAATTTTGATGCATATAGGAACATATTGAAGAAATTTCAACATTGGCCCCATTCACTGCTCACTATGTGGGGTCAGTGCATGACATTTGTGGTGGGTGAATTGGAAGTTCCATGAAATTTCAAGAGATTTCCAACAAATATTATACATATGGAAATGATAAATGATGAAAATGAGACATCCATTATGAACGTTGATGCAAACAAGGATGATCTCAAAGATTATGTGGGGATATCATACATCCTTGAGTCTTGAAACCCTCCCATACCATCAAGGATTGTTTCTAGTCTGACCATGTCGAATTTTGATGGATACATGTACAGTTTGAATAAATTTCAACATTGGCCCCATTCACTACTCACTCTGTAAGGTTGATGCAAGATGACATTGGTGATGGGTGTATTGGAAGTTCCATGACATTTTAAGAGAGTTTCGACAAAGATTATATATATGGAAATAATAAATGATGACAATGAGACATCCATTATTTTGAACGTTGATGTAAACATGTATGATCTCAAATATTATGTGGGCACATAAAACATCCTTAATTCTTGAAACCCTCCCACGCCATCAAGGAAACTATCTAGTCTAATCATGTCAAATTTCAATGCATACGGGAACATATTGAAAACATTTCAACGTTGGCCCCATTCACTGCTCACTATGCAGGTTTGGTGGAAGAAATTTGTGATGGGTGTATTGGAAGTTCCATGTCAAATTTCAAGATAGTTTCGACAATGATTCTGTAGAAGGGAGTGACGAATGTTGACAATGAGAGGTACAACATGATGAATGTTGATGCAAATGTGTAAAATCTCAAATATTATGTGGGGACATCATACATCCTTGAGTCTTGAAACCCTCCCATATCGTCAAGGCATGTGTCTAGTCTAACCATGTCAAATTTCGATGCATACAAGAACATATTGAAGAAATTTCAATGTTGGCCCCATTCACTACTCACTATGTGGGGTTAGTGCATGAAATTTGTGGTGGGTGAATTGGAAGTTCTATGACATTTCAAGAGAGTTCCAAAAAATATTCTACAGATGGAAACAACAAATGATGACAATGAAATGCCCATTACAAACATTGTTGCAAACATGGACACTATCAAATATTATGTGGGGACATCAGACATCATAGAGTCTTGAAACCCTCCCATACCGTCAAGGCATGTGTCTAGTCTAACCATGTGAAATTTCAATGCATACATGCACATGATCATGATCATGAAGGAAGATGCCCACTTATGGATGTTGTTTGCACTTATGTTTATGCTTATTATTGAGGACACCCACCTTTCTTGGAGCCTTATTGCACTTGCTTTCATTATGATTACTCATGTGGGCACCCAGCCTTGCCCAGGACGTCTTGAAAAAGTTAATTTGAAGACAAAATTGCTCCTTATCCGGCATTTGGCTTTTCTTATTTCCTAGTGCTCCCTTGTGTGGCCATTTCCGTGCCTTTCATGTGGGTGGGCGCACCTCTTTCCAACTTGCCTTGCGTTGTGTTTGGGAGCTCTGCCTCCTTTTTGTTACGATTGATCTTGTGGGTGCCCCTCTTGCCAACTCGCCTTGTCTTGCCTTTGGGAACCCTGCCTTGTTTTCATTATGATTCCTCATGTGGTAGCCCCTCTTGAAAACTCACCTTGCGTTGCATTTGGGTGCCTAGCCTTGTCCAGGCCATCTTGAAAAAGTTAAGTTGAATACAAAATTTCTCCTTATTTGACATTCAACTCGTCTTCTTTCCTAGTGCTCCCTTGTGTGGCCCTCTTCATGCCTTTCATATGGGTGGGAGCACCTCTTTCCAACTTGCCTTGAATTGCATTTGGGTGCTCTGCCTCATTTTTGTTACGTTTCCTCTTGTGGGTGCTCCTCTTTCCAACTTGCCTTGCGTTGCATTTGGGCACCCAACATCTAACTTCTACAACCCACAAAACTAACATAAACTCCAACCCCTAATAATTATCCCTTATAAATATTATAACCCCTAACCTATACTAGGTATAATTCCTAACGCCTAACTCCTACGCAACCCCTAACATGTATAACATGTAACCCTCATAAACTCTAGATTCTAACTCTCAAACCCTTATAATTGTATAACTCCTAACACTTATAATGATGCTTGAATTTAATGTCTAATCCCTAATGTTTGTAACACTTGACCCCTATAACATTAAACCCTTATAGTATCTAATACATAACCCCTAACCCTTGTAAAAACTATAACCTCGAATCATTAAAATTATTAAACGCTATAACCTTTAAACCATTACCTATTATGTATAACATGTATAACATAATGTTATAACATATATTACATGTATGTTATAACATATATGTAACATACATGTGATATATGTTATAACATAACTATACACAACAAAACCAAATTGAAAACCGCGCGGTCCCATTCACACTCTACTATTCATTTTAAGGATACCTGTACCTACGTGCGAGACTGTCGAGATCAAGAAATTTCGAGATCTGAGGGGAGGTAAATAGTTTCACCTACGTGAGACTGTCACGATCAGGAAATTTGAAGATAAAGGGGAGGGAAATAGTCGCACCTACGCAGGAGACCATCGAGGGACATCTGTGAAATTGGTTAGGTGACATCAAGACTAGGGAAGAGGGAAAGGATCTGTGAAATTGATCAGGAGACACTGATACTAAGGGAAAGGGAAAGGATGGTGAGTACCTCTGCACACTCGAATTCAAATAGGGCATAAACTTGAATTATCATTTATCCTACGTTTTCTTTTGTGTGAAGTGATTTTGTTCTACCAATCTGAACATCCATTTTGAGGCCAATTTGAACATATGTAACCCTAGCAACTGGAAAACATGCACGATTATTCTCAGCAAATGCAAAGCTCTTTAATCAGAGAAAACCCTTTCTAAAACCCCTTCGAAACTCCAAAGAAACCCCTTTCGAAAACCCCTTCGAAAATCCAGAGAAACCCCTTCTAAAACCCCTTTGAAACTTCTCTCAACATCTATGGGTTCACCAAACCAAGTCATCTTGTATGTCCTCTTTTGTTCAATCCTCTTTAGATACGACATTTTTTCTTGGTGCATCTTATTGAAAAGGCAACTAGGTTTCTTCTTGGACATATAGATTCTAATTCCTTAGGTGGATTTTCTTTCGCTTTCTAGCTTTCAACATTATCTAGGAGTTTGTTCTATGCTCCCACATTGTATTGACATTGGATGTCTCTTTTAGTCCCATTGACCTAATTTTGTGGTCATTTGTTGGACATTAATAACATTATATTATCTTATCTACATCTCTAGCAATTGTTAACAACCGACCATGGATGCATTTTCAATTTCAACAAGTTGTTTGGGATTGAATCATCCTCTTCCATATTCATTAGAAATCCACTAAAGTAGGGTGGTCGACTAAAGGAGAAAAGAGCATTGGTGTTGTCAATGAAAGTACTTCCAAGAGAGACCAAGATCACAATAAGTCAATGAAATATATTACATGAATGATTTCAAATAAATATGGTCTAGTTGTAGTACAAAGTTGGTTTGTTTTCATGCTTGACTCCTAGATTAATTAGCGTGTGTTGTTTGTTCTCCTTAGTTGGCCTTAGAGTTGAGTTTGTGTCTAATGGCATTCGTTCCGAGGTATTCCAACTAGCATATTTTCCTATTACTGCCACTTGTTGGCATGTGTCATTTGACCCCAAACATGCCCATATAATTCCCAAATAGTATATCAATAGTAATAGAGAATAATACAATTGTGAAAGAGTAACACTATGGTAATCATTACGAGATTATTGTGATACCAACAAGATATTAGTAATGAACTAGTGTTACATCTTGATTGACTGACTGTTTTTGTCATTAATGGTGTTATAGGACGTATAAGAAAACATGTATTTTTCATATCTATCTTCATTGAGTGAGGGAAGTTCAGGTGGAATAGAGGAAAGTGAGACATCTAGTAGGTCTAACAGGCGGAGATCAACTAGAGGTGAGAAGATCAGAAGAAAATTCCATAGACGCATGGAATTTTTTCTTGCAAAAGGGGGATCATGTTCTTATGATCATGAGAGCATAGATGAAATCAAGGTGCCCTTGAGGTACAAGAATATAGTGAAACGATGGGTACCCAAGGATATTCCTGAAATAAAAACTAATTTTTTTGTAAATGAAAGGATATACCAGATTGCTCCATCGTCATTACATGGTTTGGGAATATTTTCCATGTATGGAATACAATTATGTTACGATGGATTAACTAAATTGATGGAGTATGTCGGACCCTGTTATATATACAAATATTGGATACGAATAGTCCAATATACAAAAAGTATGTGAAGATATGGCTTGGCTACAAATTATATACAACTAAAAGAAAATGATCAAAATAAAGGAGAAACTATCTATATTGACGGAAGGATAAAAGAAACGGGGAATATTGTAGGGTTTATAAACATTACATGAACCACGACCACAAATAAGAAACCCAATTGCATATTTGAGGGTCGTGAAGGAAACCGTGTATTCATATGTGCAATAAAATCAATAGTTGTAGGGGAAGAGTTATTGATTGATTACAATTTGAATTGAATAGATACAAATGTTGCTATTATGGGGGCGGTACATATACTAATTTACCCAACCTGTAAGAAATAAATCTCATATTTAATAATTTTCATTATGTTTTTTACAGTGTTAATCCATTTGGAGAGCTTCGGTTTGTTTACTCAGTGTGGCCTATTTTTGTTATCAACAATAACATTCCTCCTTGGATCTCAATATAGAGGGAGGATTTCTCATACATTTGAATTTATTTCTCATGATAATGATCATGGTTCTAATTTTACTGTAATGTGGCAGGATGATCACGGTAAGTCAAAAGTGGCCCGAGAATAGGTAAACGAACAACAATTTTCAAATTGCATTTAATTTCCATTTAATTTATGTGGCTATTAGTTATTTTGTTTTTTTACATAATTGAATTATCATTTATTTTGTTGAATATGTATTCGGCAGACATGATGTTGATGATGATTCACTTGCTGAAAGGGATTTGTATGAATCCCCTGACCCTATGGTTTTAATTAGAAAAAAGATCAATAAAGAAAACAAGGAACTATATCACTTGTTAGATATTCTATATCAAACTCCTGAGGTCGAAGAAAGGATCAAAGAAGTTATGACAAGGCTTAAGACATATAATTTAATAGCCATAATTTCAAGTGGTTTTATTTTTATGTCATAAGATCAATTATGAAATCTTGATTTTTAAATTTTACATTATCTAAACGAAAAAATGTTTTCTTTCTTATATAGATATTTTTGGATCCTATTGACATCGACATGCATGGTGTCGACAGTAGTGGCGTTTCACAGATGCCATAGGGTCCCAATGCAGGCCCTCGAAAATCTTCCAGGATGCAAATATTCATGTCTCCACCTTCCACACCATTAGGTGGGATCCACACCACACACATCGAGGAAGAGACCACACAGGTAGGCTCTAGAGGTGGTGACAGAGATGAGGCTAATGATTTAACCAACTATATGGTTTCTTTTCCTAAAGAGAGACGTGTGACCAACATAGGGACCCTTAAGGGCACATTTATATTCAAGGAGGAAGGGCTTCCATTAAAGCAAGTTAAAGTCCTAGGTAGTTTTTAATTTTTTAATTGTTTCATGTTGTCTATGTAGACAAATATAAATCATCTAAATTATTATTTTTAAATTAATAGTCATATAATCATTTTGTGTGTAGGGAATAACGATTTTTATAGGTCCTTGAAGAATACGATGTTGCTTATTTTTGGGCCCACCATATGGGAGAGGTGGAATTCCCAGAATTCCAACCTCAAAAAAGAATTGATGGATTATCTCGAAAGCCTTTTTAGTGTAGACACATTTAATAAGACCTGGCCACTACCGCAACTAGGCAATATTTAAAGTATATGCGAGAAACATATACGAATCACTTGAAACAAAACGATAGGTACGAGCATCCTATGATGATTCCAGAGAGGGAGTGGAAGGCCCTCAATGAGGACGCAAAAGAGAAGAAATTGGCAGATGAAGGAAAAACACCCTTTGGTCCCAAAAGGTAAATTACAATTTCAATTCAATACCTTCAATTTTTTTTAGATGTAAATAAAATTGTGCTATATATTAACATACTTGAAACTTTGGATGATAGGTTGAATGACACGTAAAAGGAAACAAAAGCAAGGCTTGCCAAATGTGGCCAACATAGGCTAGGCCAGGGCGGCTACTTGAAGTTGTAGTCATGAATTGTAAGTACCTAAATATATTATTTGTATCACCTTAAAACTTTTAGGTAATTGTAGTGAAAAAAATTAAAAATACATACTCTTATGCAATGCAGGGTGACGAGTTTGGTACTGAAACCATGGAGGAAGACCTCCATCTTGGTTACAAGTATGACTATAAAGTTGTAGTTGAACATTGAAAAATCTTGGGGCAGTTACCAAGAACCACTTTGCAGGATAAAGTAAATAAAATTCAATCCACATTAACCTTTATTATTAATATAAGACAATCATGTTGGATATCATAGATACATTTAATGCTTTACAACTTTGTTTTAATGAGGGGAGGAACACTGTCAATGAACACACTAGTATTGGAGAGCAGTGCGTTGATAGCAATTTGCAACCAGAAGATGGTTCTCCCATGCAGTCCCAATATTCCATGGGGGTGCAGTCCCACAATGGTGCTATGACCGAGCTAACACATGACGGTAATATGGTTGTATTTTAATCATATACTTAATAATTTCGCAGTTATACATTTTGTACTTCTATTTTTTTTTACTTATATATTTATGATTGTCCTTATAAAGTTTGTGGTCTCAATGACAGAGAATGTTGTACTTGAGGTTCATACAGTTGAAGAGGATCACGTGAGGGAAACCATTCCGACGGTGCCGACCAATGCACTAGGTAAATAATGACATTGCATGTGTTTTTTTTAATATTACTGAACTAGTTCAATGATATTTAAAAACTGACCATCCAAATTTTGTATTTTTTTCTTTTGTAGGTGATGCCTCATCACAATGGCCTCCATTACCCCATGAGTACCCCACAACTAGGTGTGCTCTGCATGAGAGGACGCAATCACAATCAAATTTTGAAGAGCACCCAGAGAACAAAGGCATAGATATTGATGAAATGCTTAGGAACTATAGAGCTAAGAAGAAGAGGCCGACTAAAAGTACTAAATTATGATGTACATGAATATTTTAATAACTATTTAATATAAAATCTATTTTCTATGAAATATTTTTTTTTACTTGTTGGGTCACCAAAATGACATTATTTTACCAACCTTTTACTTCACTTTTCACCATATTCCGCTTTCTCCCATCCTTACATTAAGACCATTTTCATGACTACATATGAGTTTAGACCTATTATTTTCCAAAGCATTAATTTTAGTATTTTAAGTGAGTTTATGATTAAATATTGGAAAAATAACATGTTTTCACTTATATATCAAAGTGGGATGAGTTCTATGATGTTTACAGGTACATTTTAATATTCCAACCAAGTCATATGATGGAATAGAATAAATCCTCTTTTCACATCAATTTCCATTCTCTAGTTTTTAGATGTTAAATGATTTAGTGTAGTGTATGATGTTATGGAATTGTTTTTACTTTTCTCTTAGGAGAATTGAGCTCACTCCAAATGGATCAAGGAAACATTTTATTTCATTGTAAACAATTGTGAATACTGGTATGCATATATGTTTGTTTTGCTATAAATATTTCAATAGATTTATATGATGGGTATTGGGGAATTGAGAGTGATNCTTGGAGCAAACCTCCCTTGATCCAACGGATCAACAACAAAGTCAATGTTGACTTCGTTGTTGCTACTTCAAATCAAGGGAGGCAGTTTGATCAAATATTAGACGCGTGGCTCCAATAAATTATTCTCGAAACCAAGAGGAGCTCATTCAGGTATGTTCTGACACTCTCGTAAAAATGCATCTTAGAGTAAATAATGTGCTACAAATATGACTTGTATTTATTTTTTAGATATTTATGGAGGTTGAATGATTTTGGCAGGTACTTGAAGATCTTTCTTCATCGATTGAGGGAATATCAAGACTAAAAGAGGGTCATACAACTGAAGAGAAACTTTTAGGGTCAACCATTCCAACTGTATTGTCAACCAATTCATCAAATCATGTTTGATTTCTCCTTTAAACATAGTTTATATATCCATCAATTCTAGTTATGTTTAATGTTTTATGAATTGTTATGTGATTATTTATTAATGCAGGGTTTGTCATGTGATAAGTTATTGAAATATATCATATGTTTAGTACTTGTCATGTTCTCTCCTTGAATCCAGTAATGGTAGATACGAGTCCATTTATATTGAATGAAAGAAACCTTGGCTTCCTGTAGGGATTGTTGAAGTGTTAGTTCATGCATCTACTGCTAGGGGTCCTCCTAGACTAAGGCCAAATGAATTGAGAAAAATTTCCATAAATAGTGTTGTTGTACTATGCCTCTTTTTTTCTAGGCATTGTTCCAGATCATGGAGAATGTACTTTCCATCCATCCTAAAGATCCTTACACGTTGATCATGAAAACCCAAAAAGTGCTTCAACGATACAATTTTCCTCCTTTACACAACGATACAATTTTCCTCCTTTGGTACAAGATGGAAGCTAGGTAGTATGTATATCTATCTCAATTAGAATAACATGGTTAGAGAATCGCCTCTCTTTAGTGAAAGAGTCAAGATAACCATCATAAACTAGAGGACAACTTGGGTCAAAGGGAGTGAGTTTTTGGGTTATGATGGGGTTGCAAAAAGTAGAGGTTCCACCGAAACAATCTTAAGATAAAAAACACTTTCGTTAACATCCTTATTGTATAAAAGGTATCAAGATGTATTGAA
>SNQJ01S0001074.1:379051-398289 GCA_010110895.2 Picea sitchensis
CAAATTCATGTCTTTGCATTTCTTGAAAGTCATATATATATATATATATATATATATATGGATTTGATCATATTTTTTAATACCCTTTATGGTTATGGACATATGGTTTGAATTTGAGGCAAGTCAAAGAAGTTTCTATTTTTGGAAGATGTTTTAGAAATTTGATCAAAATTATAGGAGGATCGCATTTTTGAGGACCCAATATTGATAGTTGTTCATGGTAATTCCAGGTCAATCCAAGGCCATGAAAATTTGGTTTATTTTTAGGAGGATTTTTTAGGATGGTGTTTGTTTTGTTGGATACCCAGTATGGCATACAAAAACAATGTTAAATTTCAATCCATTCAAGGGTGTTTAAATTTCTAGGGTCCAAATCCATTTTTGTAGCTTCTAGAGGGTGCTTGGTGGGGTCCCATATAAGGTTCACTTGCTATATTTTTGTTGAAATTAATGCAGCTGCAAGAGACATTCTCCGAAGGATGGAAAATACCCTAGCTATGGACTAGGGCCCCTAACAAACTACTGGATTTCTTGGTATGAGACCAAGCAGTGAGAGCCATGGCAAAAGACCCTAGTGAGGGCCCCCAATATATGATTGGGGTTCTTGGTCTTGGACCAAGCAGTAAGTCCCTAGATGTGTCTAGGGCCCCTGGATGTGTTCCAGGGAATCCTTGCTCAGTGCTTGGATTGATCCTTGGATATGTTGCTTTTTGGTTGATGTAACTCCCTAGATGTGTCTAGGGCCCCTGGATGTGGGAACATTTGCTCAGTGATTGGATTGATCCTTGGTTGTGTTCCTTGGTGGTTGATATAAGTCCCTAGATGTGTTATAGGGCCCTTGTATGTGTTCCAAGGAACCCTTTCCTAATGCATGGGTTGATCCTTGGTCTTGTACCTTGGTGGATAAGACCCTAGATGTGTTCTAGGGCCCCCATATGTGTTTTGGGGAAACCTGGTCTTTGACCAGGTAGATCTTGGTGTAATACCAAGATGTGTTGATGTGTGATCATGTTCCTCTCTCCTAGGATGGTCCATGAGACCTAGGAGTTCCTACGAAGATGGACATGAACACATTGTTGATGGACCCCCTTATGCAGTGATGATAAAGTTTATATGTCATTATGAGACTCATCTGGACATGTTTTTCCATTATGGACCCCCCCTTGAATTTGTCTAAAAAGGTACCTCCTTGTTGTTTTATGTGATTGAGGTTTTATTTATGTGATTGGGGTTTTATATGTGTTTAGGGTTTTTATAATTAATATTAATATTATTTGACATTTTAATTAATATTTGTATTAATTAAATGTCAATATTTAATTATAATTTTAAATTGTCCTAACCCCTCTCCCTAACTATAAATAAAACCCTACCCTCTAGAATTCTATTACACTCACACTCACTCACTCCTCACTCTCCTATTTGTTGCGGCTACCTCAACTGTTCTCTCTTGATGATGGTGCAGCCTCCTTTTTGGACTATCTTTTCCGATCTGAGTTTTGTTTTGTTGGTGTGGCCTCTCCATTTGATGTAACAGTTTTAGATCTGAGTTTTGTTTGTTGGCGTGACCTCTCTATTTGATGTAACAATTTTATATATGATTTTTGTTGGTGCAACCTCTCCATTTGATGTAACCGTTTCAGATCTGAATTTGTTGGTGCAACTTCCCCATTTGGTGTAACAGTTTCATATCTGAGTTTTGTTTGGTCTTGATATTGGCTAGGTACTACTCCTTGATTGTTTGTTGGTGAAAGAGATGATGAGGTGCCTGCCAAGAGCTGTCAGACCTGTCCTTTTTGTGCAGAGATGTCTTCATTAGATGTCGGACCTACTAAATTGATTGAGGAACCTCCTTGTGGGTGTTGGATCTCCCTTTTAGGATCTCCATTTTAGGGCCATGAACCTGAGTACATGTGTCATGGCCTCCTTTGTGGGTTGTATCTTTGATGTATGAAGTTCGTGGCCTCTTCTTCTAGTTTCCACGTGTAGAGTTGAGGTCCTTGTGAGGGTTCCACTCTTGTTGTCCCCTATGTTGGAGTGTCTATCCAATGTTTCCTTGTTTTCAGTTATGGAGGGTTTGATATGGACTTTTTTTTTTATGGAGAGTTTGCTTGTTTGATATGGAGAGTTTTGTTGTCTCATTTTTTGGAGTTCTTGATTTCCCTTCTTGCAGAGTACCTACTTTTGTTTTATCAACTATGGTCAGTACCTTGTTGTCCCTTCTTGTGGAGTACTTGTTGCAGTTGTCTTTTGATGGTCTATGCCTTGACAAAACTGTTCCTAAGTCCTTATGATAGAGATCAAACCCTAGAGGTTTGATCCATGAACCTAAAACTATTTCTGAGCATATTATAAAGGTTTGCTTCCACACATGTGAAAGGTACATCTTTCTTAGATCATGAGGTAAGCTTGAGGTTTGTCTTTTCACTCAGAATTTTTTTTTATACTCAGAATTTAATTTAGATCTGTTTATTTATTTTCTCATATATGTTGATCTTGTGAATAGAAAAATAAAAAGGCATCATTTGTTTATGTTTTTACCTAATTCTAACAATTTTCCTACGACTTTGACCAAGGACACACTACTCTAGGAAGCCTCCTCACACCTTCTTGCGACCATTCTTATTTCTATTCTTAGCCTATACCAACTCACCCTACTTGAGTAAACCTTGTTAATTTTACTTATGGTTGAATTTGATGGAATTTTCTATTTAGGATTGATGTTGTTTCCTTGAGGATCCTTCCCATTTATGTGAATGATCCTAACACCTTCCATTTGTAGTGTAGGGAGGGTGCTCCTTACTTGAAGGAGGTTTCCCCATATTTATGACACCCTACATATTTCTACTTATAGTACCTAGCTTCCATTTCAATTAAGACAAAAATATGCACTGCAAATATCTTACACCTATGCTAAGCATGGAGGTCTTATTCTTGAAAGTTTCCTCCCTTAGAATTTCACTCTTTTACCTTGAGCCTTTTTAGTATTCTTGCAAATTTATTTTGATGGAAAATTCAATTTGGACGTATTTTGATGGAGGAATATTTAATTCAAAAACGAAATCTATCTTGGAGAAGGGGTGTACTTTATAAGAGGTTGTTATTGGTGTGTTGTTTTGGTCCTTGCACGAAGATATCTATTCTCGAGTGAGGGTGCTTTCATGGAGTTTTATTTGTTATATGCATGAGTTATTTTTCCTCTCGAAGATGGAACACTTCATATAGAGATTCCCTTGGAGTAGTTTGGGAGGAATGACACTTTATTTTTATCTTTGTCTATTCTTACACTTCTCTCATTGTTATAAAGCATTGCACATAATGAAGGGGGTAGATCAATGCTTTGTATTTTTCTCATTGCTTCATATTTTCTTCTAGAGAGTGTGTGATTGAGAGCTAGCATAGAGTACATGTGTTGGTTGAACTTCTTTACATTCATGATCATGGTTTCATCTATCCCATGTGATGTGGACATGTTGAAGAATATTGACTTCCCCGAGATCTTGGAGAGTGTCTGGTGTGTTCCTACCAGTCAAGGACTTTTTTCTTCTACAACCTAGGGTCATAAAGATCTATCAACTACTTTATTTGTGACTACTACATGTGTTTGTTGTGTAAGAATTTATATATTTTATATAATCTCTCTTTTATTGCATGCTTAATAGGAAAATCGGTAGAAGGAATTAAATAATTTTGTTTACCCTACTCATTTTTTTCATTCATATTTAGCTCCATATAAGGCACTGGTTGATCTATAAGGTTATTTGTTCATTAAAAAGACACTCATTTAGTCCTACTTGATTTTCATGCATCCTTAGGCATAATGTTGAGCATACATATTAGTTAATTTTATTTACTGTCCTTAACTTTTCTGTCGAAAAAGAAAGTAGCTTAAGTTTCCTATTTTTTGTAACTTATTTTAGAAAGATACAATATTTATACCTCCTCCTCAATTTGCATGCATAACAAATATACAAAAATACAAAAACAACATTGCATTACTATTTCCAACAATTAAAACAATGATTACTACTTACTATATTCGTTTGTTTATTGCACAACAATTAGTTGATTTTAGCATAAATTTGCATTGGTTTGCATGCCTAGTTTTCCTTAGTAAATATTTGGATCTTTTTTTGCATTTTGATAGCATTTTAGAGGATTTCTTCTTGTTGTTTGCTTTATTGAATTGTAAACTTTTAAGTAGAACAACACTTTATTTTTATTTATTTAAGGTACTACTAATAGTTAGTTGATTTGCAATTGATCCCTCATATCACTTAGGGATACCACCCCATGGTTAACATGCACTAACTTCGAAGTGAGAGGAAGTAAGCAAGGTGGTGATGTCTTATTTCCTATAGTTATTTGGACTCCATGATCTATCTTTTCCAGATGGAAACTTATCGGTGATAACATTTTGGCCTTGTTGGTAGGGAGCTTAGCTAGGCTTTATAATATGTAGAACAACTAAATTTACTAAGATGAGCATTGATTTATGTGATTTTGTTTTATTTCTCACATGGAGACTCCACTTTTGTAGCTTTGGATCGTGTAAGGAAAACTATGATATTGGACACTAATGAAGCCATTACTCTAACTTTGGATAAACTTGAGGAGCTTCTCTACTAGATTAGATTTATAATTTCTTGTAAGAAAGTTCTTGCTAATTTTCCTTTTGTTTAATCTTGTCCTAATTCTCCAAAATCTCCTAGTTCTCTGAGTGAGACTTTAATAATTACTTCTCTGATAATTATTTTTCTGAGTGTTGTTCTGAGTCAATCACACCTAGTTTCATCACTTTTTGTTCCAATGAATTGTGCATCACTGAGTTTCACTACCATAGAAGGGTATCCCCATGACCTTGTTGATAAGTCTCATACATATATACCTATTTTTAAAGGACATAACATTATTATTGTTGAAACACATCTAAAGAAATTTTCAATTTTCATTGAAAATTTTGATTTCAAACATGAAGATGTCCAAATGAATTTTTTTTTTTAAGATTTTGGATAATGAATCATGTATATACTCCTAGAATATATATATATATATAATATTTTTTTTCTTTTTTTTCTTTTTTTTTTTCCAAGAAAAAAAACTTATATTTGCTATTTCATCAAGAAATCAAATATACATTGCTAAGCCTTGTTGTTATGTTATGATCCCTTATTTTTTAGTAGTTCATGTTTGGTCATTATAGTCTTCATACTCAAAATGAATCGAAATAGAAACCTCGAAGGAAACATGTCTTTACAAGCTAATCATTAACTTAACCATACATACACAAAATTCAAAGTACAAATTGATGTACTGCTGAAAATGGAGAATTTTTGGAGTGTTCATGTATGACTAAGGAACCTTCCTCCATCAGTATAGCTTCCTTTGAAAATGCTTCCACCTTGATAATTATTTCTCTATACACATGGTTAAAATAAACATGTTGGAAATGCAACCTAGATTCTACATTTCTTTCAAGTAAAGGAACATGAACCAGATTTGAGATTGTGCATTGATTATCACACCAATCTGTAAGAAATTTATTTTCACCATGTATTTGAAGCTCTGTTATACCTTTTGATAATGAAAACTTGAGAAGAATGCATAGGCACAAGATTAAGCTTTGTTATTTGTTTATATTCCCACTCCATATTTTAGTAAGAAGTATTGGTGTTGGTTGAGATATAATATGGCACCTGCTCAACATGAACCTGGGGTTCCTTGACAACCCTCATTGAAGAAACCCTATGCATAATATTGATTAATTGTAGGATCCTTAATAACTATGTGAGATGGTATCTTTGTGATTTTTCTACATTATTTAAAGAGGATTTGGAATTTTTGCACCACAATAGAAACTTCCAAGGACTTATCTTCGAAAATCATTTTATTTTTGGTTACCCACAGTCCCCATATCACAAAACATGGAAGTTCTTTAAAATATATCACTATCAAGTTTGAGTGCCACACCTCAAAACATTGTACTAAAGATTCACTTTAGTAGTATATATATATACCTTAGAGGATCTACTAAATCTTTTATAGATGAATAGGCTAAAATGAAAGATTAATATTTTCTAGTTGAAAAATTTAAAAATATCAAAAAAGGAAAAATAAATTGACATTTTTTTTAAATACCTACAGGTCGTCGCTATTACGATGCATGGTAATGTCTCTCCCATGGAATATTGGTCGTTGATATATATCTTAACGTCGGTTGAGCAACGTTACCATACGTCGGTATTATGACGTATGGTAACATCGCTCCCATGTCAAACACATCGTTGATATATAGCTTAATGTCCGTTGAGAGACGTTATCATACGTCGGTATTACGACATAAGGTAACGTTGCTCCCATAATGTCCACATAGTGGAGACCGGTGAAATGGGACGTCAGAATTTCGATGTCTCTGATGTTGCAGTAGCAACAACTATATGGGGTTTGGACAGTCAAATATGAGATGACAAGTGTCCACATGAAACATCGCAATAGAGACGATATCTATGGCATCGGAAAAGCGACGTCATGTGAAACCATGTTTGAGGGGGTTCATTGTTTGTTGTTCTCCCGACAATATAAAGTGGCAATTGCGTCAAATGCGTTGTCAAAATTTGACCCAAATGTACTAGTGCACAAATATGGAGGCCATCATAAAATGGCTAGTTGTAACATCCCCACTATAATCCCTAGCTCAATTAATGCATAATGAATATATAAATGTGGCTATGGCCGAATAATGTAAATGAAAAATGTATTTCTTGAATTGTAAATAAATATAATGTAATACCAGCTGATGGAATATGGACAGAGATGGGGGATGATTAATCCACAAGAGAGGGGAAATGCCTAGAGAGTGTCCAAGAGGGGTCCAAAGGGAAATAATTTGTCGGTATTAATTCAAACCCACTTTTCTAAATTTTATTATCATTTGGGAAAAAATTCGATTTTCCGGTTGAGTGTACGAGAGACCAATCATTCAATATTTGTCATAGGGTGGGTGTGAGAGTCACATCCCATAGCTATTGGATAGAATGGGGATGAAGTACAATCAACTTTGGGTAGAGTGAGCATTCAACTATCTTGGGAAAGGAAATTCATATGGGGAGTAACATGAAGTTTTTCACTATGGGGAGTAACATGAAGTTTTTCACATTCATTTTTTACAGGAACAACAAGTAGAAAAGATGGGAGAAGAGATTGGGATCTAGAACAACAAGGTCATGACTCTAGAGCATGCCGGAACATTTTGGAGCATATTGAGTCAAATTCAGAGCCAAAGCGAGCCAGGTTGTTAGGACTGAAGAGTGAAATCATGGGTGAGTTGCACTGTATCAACAAGTGTTTTTTGTTGTTGGTGGTGGTGGTTTTCTTGGTAGTGAGTTCCCTTGATTCCCCAACAAATATATTCGTAGATACTTGAGCCAGAGAGACCCTGATAAACAAATGGGATGCCCAATGGGCTGAGATAAATGCAGGGGCACATTCTTTGGGTTGGGCAGGTCAAGAGGAAGAGAGCTGGGGGAAATTCAAGATAGTTGTAGGAGAAAACCCATGGGTTGTGTGATATTGAGTTGTGAGGGGACTGTGAGAGGTGTTATCACTCTGTAATTTCTTAGGTTGAGGAAGAAATGGACAAAGGTAATCACAAAACCACTTTTGAAGCTGGGATCTAGCCCTACTAGCTTCAGAGAGGGATCTCTCTATAGGATTTAGATTTGTTTGAGTTTAGAATGTTAGGCTAATTATGACAGTTCAGTGTTTGATTTTTGAATTGTTGGCTTGGAACAAGAAAGGGAAGACCATTGGGAAATGGAGTCAACTTCTGAGATAGATCTGGAAGATTAACACAACAATGTATTTTTGAGGGAACAAAGGCAAAATAAACACAATTTTCAGCAATAAAAAACATTCAGATGATGGCAGGACAGAAATAAGAAAATCCCTTTACAAATGAGAGCATCTAGGATGAATTCTCAGATGTAACTTTAGAAAAAAAAGATATAGATTCATGAACATAGCAACATATACAGAAGAATTATGAGCATGGAATCTTTAACACACAGACCATTGTTCACTGCATGAATGCAACATCAGATAAGGACGAATTCCAAACATATACTCTCAGTCAAATACTAAAAAAGAATAAACATTAATGGAAATGAGCATTACAAAGAGAAAACCCACTGAAAATAAGCACTGTGATGAATCTCTACTATCGGAAACACTCTCTGTTATTAAAGTTCCTGAAAAATTACATAACTTTCAAATAAACATGCCGGCCATACTCTCACCATTCCAACCCCCTTTTACATTAAAGGGCATCCTAATGTATAAGATTGCATCACCACAATAGGTTTCTAGGAGTTCAATTATTGATGCCTATAATCATGGATCTGGTTACATTAATGGAGAACAAATCCCCAACAACTTTACTAAAAATAATAAATCCGAATTGACAAAAGATCATAGATCTGGAGAAAAATTAGAATTTGAGGTTGTGGTTAGTTGTCAAGTACACCTGGAAACCAATTTGATGGGGATTTGTTGATGATATGTCTCTGACTTTCACTATTGGTTGTGTCTTTTGAATTATTCGCCTCCCGAAATTCTGAAAAATAGGGTCCAAGGAAGTATTCTATTATCCCACTCTGAGATAGATGTATAAAATATGGGGGAGGTTTTTGTATATCAGCTTGTTTTGAGAAAAAACCTCTCTCGTATTTTTGAAATTCATCTCCAGTTGTCCAGGGTCTGTGTTTTAAAAAGATGTGTCAAACAAAAAAATCATGAATCCCAAAAGGTGGGGCTCAAAGATGCTCCTGATTATCCAAATATGTAATAGATATGGTAAATATGGGAGAGGTTATTGTAAATTGACTCGTTCTAAGAAAAAAACTCTTTCGGTTTCTCAAATTTCATCCTGGCTTCCCCGGAATCTGCCTCGTAAAAAAACTGATCGAAATGGACAAAAACGATTTTTTATTTGAGGAAAGTGGTTTTCGAAGGGGTGGAAATGGTATTCCAGAGGAGGGGTAGAGTGGTAAGTGGTTTAAGAAGGCAGGTCCGAAATCATAACAGAGTGACATGTGACAGGGTGAAAACCACTTTTCAAAACCCCTTTGGTTAAATGACACAAGGAGGGTCTGAAATATGAATTAGCGGAGGGTTTTTAGACCTAGGATATGTTTTAATCTTTTTTATTTTTGGTTTGTTTTTTATATATTTTGTTTTGTTTTTTTTGTTTTTAATGTTTTGTTTTATAAGTATTTTTTCCTCGGATATGTTTTAATCTTTTTTATTTTTGTTTTGTTTTTTATATATTTTGTTTTGTTTTTTTGATTTTAATGTTTTGTTTTATAAATATTTTTTGTTTTTAATTTTAATTTTTGTTTGTTTGTTTTTAATTGTTTTACGGTTTGTTTCTTGTTTTATTTTTAATGTTTTAATCTTTATTGTTTTCAATTGTTTTATTCATTTGTTTGTTTTTTTAAATTTAATTATTTAATATTTTTTTTCATTGTTTTCATTTTGTTTTTTATTTGTTTTAATAATAATTATTTTATTTTGTTTTTATTTTTTTATAAAGTTTGTTTATATAATTTTTTTAGTTTATTAATTATGTTTCTAATTATGTTTTTGATTATTTTTAATTTTTATAATGTTTTAGTAATTATTAATTACTAAATTAGTTATTTATTTAAAATTAATTATTTATTAATTATTTAAATTTATTATTAAAACTATTATTATTACACTAACTTAAATATTAATTTAAATATACTAACCTAATTATAATTTTTTTTTTTTTTAAAGAAATTGGGAGATAATATATTAAAAAGAGGTAGCCTAGGCTTGCTTGAGAAATCAGAAATTACAATCTTGTATTGGCTGGTTTCCATTGCTTGAAACTTTTGGGCGTAAATGGCCTTGGGCTGCTTGTGTCTTTCCTATAACTATGTTTCCCTTTTAAACAACAAGGGTTAATTGTTGTTGTCCGGTAAAAAACTCCTAAGATACACTTGCTTTTAAAGAACATTAAAAAGGGGGGTGACATTTTCCAATGGGCCTTCCATTTCTTGAATTTATATTGACTGAACCTTGTTTAATTGATCTTGCTCTCACTCTGAAGTCGTTTGAAGGGCTGCGCTATCTCCCCGATTTTCCATCTAATCCGTTGCCTGCTGGGGGGTGTTGATTTCTGCTTGGTCCTGTGGGTTAGTCTATTGTCCAAGAGAGTGATACATCAACTTCTCGAAGATGGAGTCTCTCGTGACATTTTTTGTTCCTTGTGGCAACCTCGTCGCCAGGTTGGCCTGCTCATCTACCCATTTGTTGTTTTCCCTTTTGATGTCGATGAAGGAGGCTAACTGTAAATCTGCGAGGGAAGATATGATCTTTTTCCAAATTGCAGCTAGATGGATGTTTCTTGGCTTTGAGTCGGTGAGCATACTTCTTATGGTAATCATAGAATCTCCAACAATGACCTGCTTGGTTATTGGAGGCATAACCTGTGCTCCAGGCATATCTTACTGTTGTCAATCCCCTTGGGTTGAGCAAGACCCCTCCCGCGCCTATGAATCTCGGATTTCCTTTGGAGGTGCCATCGAAAAGGAGGACATGGTATGATTGAGAGATTAACCATTCTTGAAAATTTGTCGAAGTAACATGAAGTTGCCAATTTGGTCTGCGACGCTGAGTGAGAGAAGTGGAGTAATGAATTTCCAACTGATTTATCCATTKAGTTTCTTATCTGTCGAGCCGAGCACCATCTAAAATTGATATTTTTCTTGAGTTAAAGAACTCAACAAGTTGAGCTCTTATGACTTTGGTGGTTTTTTCCRGGTCCGAAACTTATTCCAAGAAGCTACTTTTGTTACGAGCCAACCAGACCTGCCAACACACAAATTTTGGGAGAGAGGGCCAGATTMTTTTGAGGATTGGTTTGTTGAAGAAGGTATTTTTATAGTAAGAGATCCAGTTGCCTAATAGTTCTGAGATTTCCCCTGGACAATTGACATGTTGGGAGAGGTTTTGCAAGATCCCTTGCCATACTTTTTTAGAGAAATCGCAATCAAGGAACAAATGAGCAATAGTCTCCGTGTGGTTTTTGCAGAGGACGCATCTGGAAGGGCCTGAGATTCCACACTTCTTCAGGTTTTCACAAGTGAGGATTTTCCCCTATAGAAAAATCCAACTGAAGATGTTGATTTTTGGGGGAGTGTCCGGGTGCCAAATACGCTTGGCCCACTTTACTTTGATTGGGTTTTTTCCCTACGTTAAGAGGGAATCGTAGCCACTTGCCACTGTGTAGCCACGATCTCCCCATCCCATTTTGTTGGAGTCAAGCATGTGGTGCGGAGAGGAACCTCTCATTTCTTGCAACAAAGATTCCGCTTGATTTCTGAGATTGCTCGGAGGGTCCCCTAAGTTCCAACTTACCCACTTGCCATTCAAATTCCACTTTGAAATGTCATGCAATGTATATTTTCGACTTGCAGTGAGCCATTCCCAGAGTTGGACCCTGTTGTCATTTGTCTCTAGAGGACTTTTGTTGAGGATTTTGTCCTCCCAAATCTTTATTTTTTTTCCGTTTCCAGGTATCTAGTGGAGTTGAGATCGGATTAGGGGCAGCAAGGTTGACATAAGCTTCCAAATGGGGGATCTAGTCGAATGTTCCAGGTGTCTTTCGATTCCTCTCAGGCGATCCTAGTGGAAGTATTTGTTGATCAACGCCCTTTTCCACCATGTGAACTTCACTATAATTGATCTCCAGAGAAGATTATCTCCTAGCGCCAAATTAACAAGCATTGGATATCTTATTCCCAATCCCCCAAACTCTTTGGGTTCTCTAACCACCTGCCATTTGACCAGATGATAACGCTTTCTGTTGGTTTTTCCTCCTTCCCAGAGGAACTTTCTGATCAAGTGTGCTAGAGAAGACTTGATCAAGGCAGGAGCTAGAGGAGAGGAGAACTGGTAGATGGGGACAACTGATAACACTGCTTTAATTAGAACCAATTTTCCCGTCAGATTCAACCACTCTGCTTCCCACTATTCCATTTTGGCCTTTATTTTAGAAGTTATTATGACCCAATCGTCCGCTGGAACCGAGGAGAGGCAGATCGATATTCCAAGGTACTTGAATGATCTCTAGCTGATTTCTATTGGGTATTGGGGAATGCTTGCTATATTTGCTAAAATCCTGGCTTTGGTGTTCCAAGCGTAGATGTAACACTTTGTTGAGTTCACCTCGCCTCTTGAGTCTTCTAGGAATTGATCCAGGATAGCTTTGAATCTTCTGGCCATGATTTTGGAAGCTCCTCCTATCAGGAGAGTGTCATCCACAAACTAGGCATGATTTATTCATCTAACCCCTGTGGCTATTCTTATTCCCAGAATATTTTTCTGTTGTCTTTCTTGGTCTAGTCTTCGTCCCAACGCCTCATCCACAAGGATGAAGAGATAGGGTGAAATAGGGAACCCTTGTCTCAGTCCTCTAGAAGCCTTAAAAAAAGAACAGGGGCGCCCGTTGATCAAAGGGGCTATCCAGGGGTTGCTTATACAGGATTGAATCCAATTGATGAAAGAGGGGTGGAATCTGAATTTTCTGAGTACCTGAAGGAGGAAGCTGTGATTGACTTTGTCAAAGGCGTTAACCATATCCAACTTAATTACGATGCCCCTTTCTCCTCTCAGTTTACTTGAGTGAACAACTTCTTGGACTAGTATGATATTGTCCCAAATTTGCCTCTTGGGAATGAAGCCACCATGTCCGGGGGAGATGATTTTTGGGAGGAGAAGTTGAATTCTGTTTGCTGTAATTTTTGTAATGGTTTTATAAGAAACGTTGCATAAGAAGATAGGATGATATATTGAAACCTAATTACTAATTATTAACAATATTAATCTAACTAATTAATTTTATTATTAATTATCCTAGGTTATCTAATGACTTATTAAATTAGTTATTTTTGTTAGTTTAACCTTAGTTACCTAACATCATTTCATGCAGGGATGAAATTAGTAGGGGGAATGATGAAGTGGATGGTGTAATGGAATGCATGGTGGATGAGATGTGGCACATAAGATGAATGGACATGGGAGTGAGTGGCACAAAAGTGAATGAAGGATTGGGTAAAAATGGATGGAGGGGCAAAGTCATTCGAGGAAACCAGGCAAGGCAGGAGCTAGCTTTTGTCATGAGAGAAACAACAAATAGAAACTGAATAATCAGACTTCCTATAATTTATAGGACCCTAACAAGAGGCACCCTTATTTTGTGGATTCCTAGCCCCAACTTGGGGGTGACTTGCTGTGAGATTTGGAACAAAAAGTCTATGGTTGGGTGGAATGTCCTTCCCAAGAATCCGGTTGCAAAAACTTTATTTTAAAATTAAAGTGTTTATCTATATTGCTGAGTTATTTATGATTTCATGGCTATGCATTTACTCTGTGAAGGAGAATGGTTTTATATGTTGTTATAGATGTTTTATCAGTTGTGTTAATTCTTTTTTAGAATGTTTTAGTTGTGTTTAATTATGGGTATTATAATCTCGATGTAAATGATGTAAATGTGAATAAGTTGTAGTCGATAAGCTACATGAATATAGTTAGTGGAAGAAAATTTATTTTTATGTGTATTTTTGTGTAGTAATGTTCCCTGGTTAACCCGGGGAACATTATGGAATGGTATCAGAGATTTAATAATGAGCTTGTATGGGCCAGGATCCAACACAAATTGAGCAAACATGTGGTTATAGATTTYGTCTTATGGAGAATTTGGGGGGGAAATGGTGAACATAAGTGAAATCCCCAAATTACGAGTAGATTTCAAGTTTTAGTGCTTCAGAGCAGACAAGAAGAAAACTTATGGAGTCGATCTATAGGTTACATAATTGAATTCGACCATGGAAGTCAATTTTTTTTGTGTTTCAGGGCAGCTGTGAAGTTTTGCAAATCAACGACCCAAATTAATTTGACCATGAGGATCAACAATCGAGATTCAATCCTGAAATGGGGCATAAGGGTGAATCTAAAGGAATGAGTTTGATGGTGTGAACCGAATGAACGAGAACTATTCATCGTATTGAGGGTCAATCCTAGTCGTTCATCGGAATTCGGGTTTAAGAAAAAGTATTGAAGTAGGGTGCGATTTGAAGTCTGAACAAGAGAATCCTGGTGGCATAAACCTGAAAGAACAAGAGTCGTCAGAACAATCGGGGTCATTCTTGTTGAAGTTTTGAAACTTTGGGCAATCATTCTCCATAGGAAACCATTATAGAAGACCCTGGAATGCACTAGAAAGAAATAGAAGACAAGAAGATCAAGTCAACTCCATTGAAGCATTGAAGAAACACTTATAAAAGCAACAAAAGAAATAAAATGAAGTTAAAATACAAAAATGACAAGTCATCCCTGCCAGTAAATTAAGGTGACTTGACTAGTATAAATAAGGGAAGATTCATCTCATTATTACACATCTCCTCAACTCTTCTCTTCTAGTGCGCATTAGCCAGTTGCAGTTGCAGGTATTGTTGCCAGTTGTGTCAGTTCTATGGTGCACTACCTTGTTCTAGTGATGCGCCATACTTTAGGGATATTCTTCACACTAGGGCACATCTTTCTATGTGCTTGGAACTCTTCATTTGTCTAGTGATTTATTCATGAACTTGGATTGAATATCTTCTAGAGAAAAGTTTGTTGGGTTTTTCTCCCGAGTTCAGGTTTTCCCAAGATAAATCTTGTGTCTATTGTGCATGGCTATTTCTCTGTGATTTTGTTATTTATGTTGTAATTTTCAGTGTGTAATTAATATATGATAATAGTGGAATTAAAATGTGTTTGAAATCATAAAGTAATAATTATCAGATCTAGAAATTAGAAAAATCAACATGGTTTTAGAGTAGGTTAGCTTCAGAACAATCTAATCACTGGAAGGAAGATCATACATTTTTGTGATTTTCCGTGCACATGAAATTTTCCACTACATAGTTTTTTTGTCAAGCTCGTTGAACACTTATTTCAAATTCGTTTGGACTAAAATCCACCATAGATCAACTCGCCTTGCTCCAACATAATTACTACACCTCTTAGATCGTAATTTGGTGAACGTCAAAATTTCACCCCTCTCTTTCTCTACAACAGTTGCAATAAAACTTTTGTAAAGCTCGTTGAGCATTTATTGGTATGAATTGGGGAGAATTTTTGCATAGAGCAACTCACCTTTCCCTAGCACACCTATTGCACCTCTCATATTAACAATCTGTCAAAGTTAAAATTTTAGGGTTTTCAAACTTATTGACATTTTTCCTGACATTGAACCTTCTGATTTAGATTTCTAACTTCTTCTTGAGATGATGTACTGTCTCATATTAGAAGACAAGTTGGATGGTGCTACAAATTTCATAGGTACGCAGAGGGACTAATGAGTCCCCAACACCAATATCTTGACCTCCCGTGGGGCTAGGCGGGAAGAGACGAGAATGTCACCCTAGGTTTAGAGCCCCCAAAATTGAAACACATTAGAATCTAAGCTAAATCTCCTATAACCTAAAGTCGAGCCCCAAAAATCGAAACACATTAAAATCTAAACTAAATCTCCTATAACCTAAAGCCCAAGCATCAATTCATTTATCTTGTACTTTTCAATATTTAATTTTTTTATGTATATTTTATTTCATAATTTTTATACTTTTAATCTTTATAATGTTTATTTGTTTTGTAAATAAAGTTAGAAAAAGGTTAATTTATCTTGTACTTTTCAATATTTATTTTTTTATGTATATTTTATTTCATAATTTTTATACTTTTAATCTTTATAATGCTTATTTGTTTTGTAAATAAAGTTAGAAGAAAGTTAAGAAAAAATGAAATATCTAGCAAAAGATAAACAAAGGTTTAAAGGAATGTTAATAATAATAAATAGTAGCTTATAACATAACAAGATTAATTAGTGAATAAAAGAAAGGGGAAGTGTTAAAAGGCAAATAACAAAAGTGAATTGGTTGTCATATTAGCACGTACAAATATATTTAAACACAGTGCAATCATTTGAATGTGGTGATCCTCCAACCAATGAATGATTTAAAAAAGTACCTACTCCTCTCCCTCATTTGGGTGTTTCCACGTTGCTAAAAGCTTACATATTGAGAGGCATTCCATTAATGCATACCCCACTTAGGAATGCAAAAATATTGTTGCCATCTTGTCATAAACGTAACTCCATTTTATCCATTCTTCAAATGGTGTAGCAATGTATGTCCACATGTAAACTTTTTCTTTTTGTCAACCAAAATTTAAATATTAAATTTGGCTTACATAGATAGGTTTAGCATATAGTGGTATGAAAAGACATAGTGGTATGAAAAGACATGAAGAAAATTACCCAAAATTAAAGTCAAAGTTGGTTTTGGGTAATAAAGTCATGATGTGCAAAAGAACATGGCACATGATAAGATTAAATAATAAATATTTGGTTTTAGTTAAATAAAGATAAAATATAATCATATTTATATATTTTTTTATTTTTTGGGCATGAAAAAAAGTTAAAGGAATGATATAACTTTATGAAGGGTGGGTGATGAGATATATCATGGAGAGTGAGACATGGAACATTATTAGTAGTAAGTCAAGTGTCTTGATAATTTTGCCAAGAACATTGTACCAATTTTCACGAGAGTGGGTGAAATTTTGCGTAAGCATTTTGATTTAAGAGGGAGGATGACAATGCTTTGTCGGCTAAGTACCATTGACCAAAAATGTAGTCAACACGCACTTGTATATAAGTTATATCATGAGGATGTTTGCAGGAGATATACACTTGGAAAAAGGACATTTGTTCAAGCAGTGAAAATAAATCCAAAGGGATCATAGATCTAGTGAACTCAGGGGAATCTCAATGGTTGGAGCAACAATGATGATGTCTCCTATAGTATATGACAACTTGAAATCAAATGGAACATCAACAACAAGACTCCAAGTTTGCATATCAGGTTTGATGTTTTATATTGTTGCATATTAAGTAAATGTTGTAACTGGGATAACAATATTTAGAATTCTATTATTGTTGAGTACTTTTCCTATCAAATTTTTAGTAACACTTGAGTATTGTTGGTACGATTATCATTATGTCAATGCTCACTCTCTAGTACTAATGATGCAGTTGTTTACAAAATGAAATTGATCTCTTCTAGGAGATGTTCTTGGTTTTCACCTCTATCCCAGGAAGGTTGTCTTGTAAATTCCATGGAGGTTACGATGGAAATGTTCTTGTTTTGTTCCAGACAGGTTACCTTGTAAATTCCATGGAGGTTACCATGGATATGTTCTTGTTTTGTTATGGGTAGGTTACCATAGAGGAATAATTGGTCACAACACTAGAAAATTGTTGTTCATGCTTCTTATTCTTGTTCCAGGCAGGTCACAGGTGATATCTCTGAGAAAGAGCTATAGTGACGGTTGTACTTGTTCCTATTCTTGTTCTTGTTGTTGTTCCAAGAAATTCATAGGTGATAGCCCTGAGAGAGAACTACAGTGACGGTTGCAGAAGCCAACAAATTAGATGATCTCTAGTTTGATACATGGAGCAGACTATCCAGACAAGAATTTGTATACATGATAGTATACATTCATGTACCAAATCATAAGAGGATGAAGTTAGAACCTTCTGGAAAGAAGGATACTTTTATGGGATACATAATGTCTCACATGGAGATTGATTGTGAGGAGTAGAAGGCTCTGAGGGATGACCATACAATTCCCTCTAGTCCAGTTGTTCATCCTTCATACTATCAAGAGGAGTCAGTAGATCTAGTAGGGCCAATGGATCTACCTAGAGATGTTGCAGTGATCGGGAAGAGGTCAGCATGGCTTCATGACACTTTGCAGGATGCAATGAGGCATGAAACTCCCTGTGATACTTTCAGGGAGAGAAAATGACCTCAAAGATTCTTGAGTTATATGGCACTGATGAGCCACATCTTGAAAAGGAGTAGATGGCTCCACCAGTGGTGAGGCAAGTGGCCCCACCAAGTACTAGCTCAGAAGAAGCCAGAGTTTAGAGGGATTCATCCCTCTCGAGATTCAGTAGAGAGGAGAAACCTCCTAGGACAATCCATTGGAGATTAAATTTCAGATACATAGGGAGAAGACGACTCTAGAGATTGTACAGAATCAAAGGGAATCAAGTTCGAGAGGAATCATGGGGACTCAGATTGAGAGAGAGTGAGTTGACTCAGAGGGAGTGGACCATGAGAATCCCTTTATTCTAGTCACCAGGGACACGTCCACTAGGACCATTACTTATCTTGCTTCAGTTATGAGATGGATATTACATCATATGGATGTGAAGACAAGCATTCCTAAACATAGTGATTGAGGAGGAATCATACACAGAACAACCTCAGGGCATTGTGATACATGAGAAGGATTCCCATGTCTGCAAATTGAAGAAAGCATTGTACGAACTCTAGCAAGCACCTAGAGTGTTGTACTACATGATCGATGGATACTTGATGAACTTGGTTTTCATCAAGAGTGATGTATATCCCAACCTTTACCACAAGGTTGTGATGGTGATCCATTTATCTTGGTATTGTATATTGATGATTTGTTCTTCACAGGGGAAGAGTGGCTCATCGTTAGGTGCAAGAGGGAGTTGAACTCATAGTTTGAGTAGGAGGATCTTGGCCAAATATACTATTTATTGGGATTGGAGGTGTGACAAACATCAAGGGATATTGATGAGGTTCTATATGATGAACTGCAAGTCCATGGCTACATCTATGATGACAAATCTAAAGAAGTTGAGTGATTACACATTCGATTCATATTTGGTGGATCCCATTATGTACAAGCAGTTGATTGGATCATGGATGTACCTAGTTAAAACCGGGCCATATATTTGATTTTTTCTGATGCGTGTCATGATAGCACACAACGACGTTTGTGAGACGCTGGAAGAGTCACACCCACACATGGGGTACACCCGTCACCTGTCATTGCATAGCCTCTGGCAGATCCTCCACTTGAACCATAGGAATCCTTTGTGTCAATCGAGACAGGTTCCCCTGCACATTCTGCAGAACTCTATCCACATCTTCTCCCGCATGCTCATCTCCCAGGATCCTCCACCGATGTCGTGGGAATCCATATTGTCATCGCAGACCTACATCTACGTGACAAATCAATTGTTAATACTTGATACCATACAAAAATATTTGCATTTTTTTTTATTT
>SNQJ01S0001074.1:406059-416705 GCA_010110895.2 Picea sitchensis
TTTTTTTCATAGTATCTTTTAGTCAAGTATTTCCTCTCAAAATACCTCTTGAATTCCTTCCAAGTGATATATTTCTCTCTAAATTTGTGTTGCACCTTCACAAGTTGATCCCACCACATGGATGTTTTTCCTTTTAGTTGATACATCACAATTCTACCTTCTGCATGAGAGGATTAATTATGCAATTGGAAATATTTCGTCATGCCAAGAAACCATGTTTCAACATCTTCCTCCTTCTTATGTTCTCCATCAAATGTAGGAGGCTTAATCTTGTTCATCTCCCTTTTCAATTCATCCACTCTATATCTTCGGTGTTTTCTGGTAGGGGATGGTCTTGAACTACTGTGTGCTTCCTTACTGGAATGCTTTGGGGAGAGACGATGATGTCTGCTACCACTCCTCAATATTCTTTTTCTCTTAGGGGTCCTGCGACTCCCTGTTTTTCTTGTGTCACTCTCCTTTTCCAATTTCCTTTCTATTCTTATCAGGCTCATCAACATCTTTAAGTTGAATTCACTCTATTGATCCCTGACCCTCATGAGATTTTGGCTATCAGCTCGGCAAGCCTGGGCATCTTTCTGCAATCTTTCAATGATTTTCATCATATTCCCTTCCTTATCCAATTCTCTTCCATGCCCATTGGAGTTCGATCCTTCGACTCCCAATTTGACATCCCTTCCTTCTCTTTCGTTCTCTGAACTGGAAGCAATCCATGCCTCTTCCATTTCTATACTCGAAGTCGATTCACGACTGTCCTGACACTCGTTGAACTCTGCACACACAATGTGTAGTCAACCGAAGTTTGTCAGGCCTTAAACCCTTAATAAAGCTACAACGTTCATAAACCAACGCGAATAAGAAAACGTTTCAATTCCACAAATTTTCTGAGCTCTGTTTGGCTCTGCAATTTTCGGGCGATAGCCCCCATTTTCTTAGTCCCCAACTCATGCGATCATGTGTCATGCCAAACGCTAGAACACTAGGTGCTACTCGGGCTTTCGGCCATCGGAGATTTCAAGGCACACACTAGACTTTCTCTCTGGGTTCTGATTACCGAACTCGAGAAATCAGGTGGATCAATGGTCCCCGTCTACATAAAAACCAACGGATGAAACCTACTATGGTCTCTCTGTCCTCGAAGTTTTTGGGACTTCAGGACCTCGGATCTCGAGACTTCAGAACCTCAGACCTCAGGACTTCGAAACTTCGGATCTTGGGACCTCGGGACTTTGGGCCTCGGGAGTCCCCACACTTACTTCTTCCCAATCTTCCAACATTAGAAATTCTGATTTACTTTACCCTCCAGACCCACGTAATATATATGTCACCGATTAAACGGTGGCACGTGGCATGCTTAGGAGGGTCCACGTCACCTTCGATGATGTCATCGGGTCCTACCACGTTCACTTTTATTTTCGAGACTTCGGGTTTTGGGAGTTTGTGCATTAGCACATCCCACTTCTCTCGATTGTCGAAATTCTGAAATTGTGATTTACTCCTCTACTTGATACAACGTTCAAGCTCTTTTCCTAAGATCTACGGTGTATATATTCCTCCAGATTTCGGGGTTTCAGGCATCGAGAGTTCGTGCATCAGCACATCTCGTTTCTCCCGATTGCCGAAATTTCGAAAGATTTCCAGGATAACCTTCCTACACCTTCTCCAGATCTGACACCCGTAAGGGTTTCCTTTGCTTCCGAAAATATCCTACGGCTCCAAAACTTCAAGTGTTGATCTCTCTCTCTTGGTGGCCAAATACCATGCCAACTACGGTTTAATAATAACGCTACACCTCCTGAGCTTTGTAACACGACCAAGTATCTTCTTGGCACTCAAGAACATTCTAAGGTTCGAAAATTGGTTCTTCCAAACACAATTTCAACCTGAAACTTCGGGTCCAATGACCACTTATCCATCCCATTTAGGTTTAGCATTGAAACCATGGCTTTGATACCATACTGTAATGTCCATGACCGTCAACCCCACGACTGGGCAAACGCTACTAGGTGGAAAACAACATTCTCATACTTATATATATAAAATGAATTAAGTCATATTACACACATTTAAGTAAACCAAACAGAGTAATCAAAAAATTACGACTAACATGCAGGTTTAATGGGATTAACAATAATTCATGATTACAGCGGAATACATGATAATATTGCAAGAATCATAGACATGCATATACTTATAAATTAAGTACAAAATTAACACTTATATTTTATTATTGGCATAATTCCACCATCCACGTGCATGCCTTCCATGAACCTCCCAGCCTTAGACCACACTGCTCTTCACGCTCAGTAGTGGGTCACCCCCGAGATGGGACCAAGATCTACCCAAGGTAAGGGAATCCTAAACTAGGTTGAGGTTACAGGGAAACTACACAGAATAACTGGAAGGATTCTTCCCAGGATGCCTTCTTACGCTCACTACTCACAGACTCTCATTACCCACATGCTTGTTCCACCTGGGAGCATAGACCTTCACAAGCACAATCCATCAGTGCTTCACCTCCCACTCTGAGCCTCAGCAATAGGCTGGATTAGGAAGTCTCAGAGCTCCGTAGCTGGTGTTGGACTCTCTCTGGGAGAAAACCACTTCCCAACATACCCTTCACCTGGGAAAGAGCTACTCATAGGCCTAACAGCCTGCCTCTTCAACCACGGACCTAACCACCTGACTCTTCCACCAGCTCCCACTTCAATTCCCGCAAGGTGAGGATAACAACAACAACAATAGCAATTCATTTAAATTCACAGGTGACAGCAGCAACAGGAATTTGGGTATGGACATCCAAAAATGGTAACAGACCACACTAAGACACAACATGGTTCAGGCCATATCCATGATGTTTCGTCTTCACAATAAAACAACACAGGTTGGTTTCATGATTTTCTATTTTCAAAGATGCGCGAGGTTATGCAAAGGTCGATCCCATAGCTCAAAAAAATTCACAGGGAATGGAGAATGGATAGCGACAAATCTTCCCATGAGGGTTTCCTTCACTGTGCGTGGGTATGCAGTGGCAGACGCATAGGCAAAACAGTTCATACGTCCCCCCAGATCCCCCGTGAACTCAAGAGAGGTATGATAGAATGATGAGCGAACCCCCCCCATGGTTGAATTCTGCATCTTTTAACTTCATGTGCCTGGGCCAAAACATGTTGCCCATGAAGCTGCATGCGCTCCATCAGCATGCGTTCCTCTCTAGGAACTTAGGACAAAACATATATTTCACATGGATTTKGGAATAATATTAAAATATTATTCCCAAGGACTTAAGCCCCCAGGCTCAACACTTAGCCTTTATTTCCACCTTTCAGCCCCCATTCCCTTACCCACTCTATGGAAACTTAGTCCCCCATCACTCATTCATCGTGGTCGATCTGCATGCAACGGTGTTCATATTTTTTATTAACGTTCTTCATAATTACATATACAAAAACAAGCTCCCGGCCTTAACACTTAGGCTCTCCAGCCTAATAAACTCATAAGCCTTACCAGCTTATCAATACTCAGCTCACCAACCTATAAAACATGATTTACAATTCATAAACATGATTACAACAAGGCTCATCCTTGGGGATATTACAATTCCCTGCCCTTATTTTTTGCACTGTCCTCAGTGCAAATTTAACACAACATCGACAATATTTCCAAAATCTTCAAAAAGATGCGGGTATTCTGCCCACATAGCATTCTCATGCTCCCATATCATGTCCTCGAGACTGTACCAGGTCCACTGGACCTTTACAAGCCCTATAGCTCAATTCCAGAGTTGTTTTCTTTTCTTGTCCAATATGCGCACAGGATGCACTTGCAGGATACCTTCTTGCTCCACCTGAATCAAATTCCAATCGATAACATGATTAGCATCAGGTATATATTTCTTAAGAAATGAAACATGAAACACATTATGTACAGTCATGGATGTAGGTAATGCAAGCATATATGCAACTGGCCCAATCCTTTCTAGGATTTCAAATGGCCCACAAAATATGGCTGCCAACTTGGCCCAATTTCCCAGCTTCAGGCAACTTCTATTAGCTTTTACTTTCAGGAAAACATGATCACCCACTTTGAATTCCCCATGGGTTCTATTTTTGTCAGCATAACTTTTCTGCCTATCTTGGGAAGCTTTTAAATTCTGCTTAATTTTAAGCATTTTCTCTTCCATTTCCTTGAGTAACTTTGGCCCAATTACTGCCCTGTCAGCTGGATTATCCCAACTTACTGGAGTACTTCACTTTCTGCCATAAAGTGCTTCAAATGGGATCGTCTTCAATGATGCTTGATACCCATTGTTGTAAGTGAATTCTACCAAGTGTAGGTAGTCTTCCCATTTTGATGGTTTGTCCATCACATACATTCTCGGTGTGTCTTCTATCACTCTGTTCACCCTCTCGGTCTGTCCATCAGACTCAGGATGATAAGATGTACTAAAGTTCATATTCATTCTGAATCCTTTGAACAATTCTTTCCAGAAATTCGAGGTGAATTTTGGGTCTCTGTCGGACACAATTGTTTTAGGAATTACGTGCAATCGTGCCACTTCCTTCACGAAAATATCAGCAACATCTATTGCCTTGTGAGTAGTTTTCAGTGGAATAAAATGGGCAGCTTTTGTAAGCTTGTCCACCACTACCATGATCGAATCATGCAACTTGCTTGTTCTAGGAAATCCTATAATAAAATCCATCGTCACCACTTCCCACTTTCATTCAGGAATGGGCAAAGGTTGTAGCAACCCTGTTGGGTGCCTGTGCTCAGCTTTAACCTTCTGGCATTCCATACATCTGGCGATGTATTCAGCGATCTCTTTCTTCATACCTGGCCAAAAGTAATGGCTCCTGACTACCACCACAGTCTTTTGATATCCATGGTTGCCAGCATAAGTCACGTTATGCATTTCTCTTAGAATCATAAGTTTCAAACACTGGACATTGGGTATATACACTATGCTTTTGTACAGAAGTATCCCATCGATTTCCAAGGTGTAATTTTCCTCTTTCTGTGGTCTCTCACTCTGTTGTAGCTTTGATACCAAGTCTCTATACTGCAAATCTTCATTTGCAGCTTCCAAAATTCTATCCTTAATATCAGTCCTATACATGCTAATGGCTTAAGCATGTAAGTTGTGCACCTTTCTGCTGAGTGCACCGACCACCTTGTTTTCCTTCCCTTTGATATGCTTGATATCGAAGTCGTATTCACACAGAAACTACAACCACCTACTATGCTTGGCATTTAAGTTAGGTTGGTCAAACAAGTATTTCAGACCATTGTGGTCTGTTCTCAATTCAAATCTCCTTCCCATGAGGTAATGTCTCAATTTCCTCAGAGCGTGAACGATTGCTACCAACTCCAAATCGTGAGTGGCATAATTCTTTTTGTGCTCTTTTAGCTTCCTGGACTCATAACATATTACAAATCCATTATGACTGAGAAATCCTCCCAACGCATCTATGCACACCACTAAATCTACATTTGGATATGCAATCCTCAAGATTGGAGCCCTGGTTAACAGTTGCTTCAATCACTAGAAACTTTTATCGCACTCTTCAGTCCACTGAAAATTTTTCTCCTTCCTTTGCAAGGAAGTGATAGGGTGAGCTCTCTTCGATAACCCTGTGATAAACCTTCTGTAATATCCCACTAGACCCATAAAGGATCTAACTTCAACCACATTCCTTGGCACTGGCCATTCTCTGATGGCCTCAACCTTCTCAGGATCCACAACGATCCCTTCTTCTGAAATAATGTGCCCCAAGTAATGGATTTTCCTTTGATAAAATGAGCATTTGCTCAACTTGGCATATAGTTGGTTTTCTCTCAACACTTGCAGCACCATCCTCAGGTGTTGTTCATGCTCTTACTCTGAATTGGAATACACCAGAATGTCATCCAGGAAGACTATGACAAACTTGTCTAGATAGTCCCTGAATACACCATTCATCAAGCACATAAAAACAACAGGTGCATTCGACAACCCAAATGGTACCACTGTGAACTCGTAATGACCATACCTTGTTCTAAAGGTGGTCTTGCTGATGTCTTCATCCTTTATTCTTACCTGGTGATATCCCGATCTGAGATCTATCTTCGAAAAGATTTTCGCACCTTTCAACTGATCGAAAAGATCGTCGATCCTCGACAGAGGATACATGTTCTTGACAATTACTTTGTTCAACTATCTGAAATCAATGCATAGCCTCAACGTCCTATCCTTCTTCTTAACGAATAGGACTGGGGCACCCCAAGGTGACGCGCTTGGGCGAATGTACCCCTTCTTTAGAAGCTCTTCAAGCTGCAATTGCAACTCTTTTAGCTCTGGCGTACTCATTCTATAAGGAGCTTTCGACACTGGAGTTGCTCCAGGCATCAAATTTATAGAGAAATCGATATCTCTCTTCAGAGGTAGTCTGGGTACCTCCTGAAATACGTCTTCAAACTCTGTTAGTACCACATGGTCTCCAATATTTGAGACTTCATCTCTGGATGATTCCTCCACACAGGCTACAAACAATTGACAACCTTTCCTGTAGCACTTTTTCAGCTACATTGCTGAGATTTCTCTAACAACCACAGCTGTGGGAATTCCTTGGATTTTTTTCCGATTTCCCTCCTTATCCAGGCAAGTAAATTCCTTGTTACGATAGTCCAGGAGGGCATGGTGTTGGTCCAACCAATCCATCCCGATTAAACAGTCATACGAGCCTAAAGGCAAAATATTCAATTCAGCCTTCATGCTCAATCCCTTCATGTCCATAGGACATAACTTAACCAACTCAGTGACTTTCCTCTTGGTTCCTGCAGCCAACTGCACTAACCATGACTTTTCATGTTTGCTTCTTGATAAATGCAAACTTTCCACCACCCTAGGATCTACATAACTATGGCTAGCCCCTGAATCATTTAAAATAAAAAATGGTTGGTTGTTAATCATACCTTCCACTTCAATCATGTGAGACTGAAATTTAGCTTGATTGTTGTCCAGGTCCGCATAGATCCTTGGCATTCTACTACCCATGTCCTCCACTGTTTTAGCTTGTTGAACATTATGGACAGCTCTTGCTTTGTCATTCTTATGGGGACAATCTCTGTACGTGTGGTTCTCTTTACAACCCCAACATTGAATGGGCGTCTGTCTCGACCTTTGTTCCCCCACTTATGCCATTCTCGGCTCTCTAAATGATGGTTGTTCTTGAGGACTATTTCTGAAAAAGGGAGGTTTGTTTCCCTTCTGCCTCTGTTCTTTCTTAAACTTCTTCTAGTCATCCCAAGCCTTCTGAAAGGTAGGCTTTTCTCTTTGTTTTTCATATAGACATTTCTCTCTTCTTATTGTTTCTTCCATAGTCTTAGGATCATCATACTGAATCTTGTCTCCAATGGGAGGTTGTAGTCCACTCAGATACCTCTGAATATTGACAACCTCATCTTTGATGAATGGAACATACTTCAGTAATTCCAAAAACCTTTGTTTGTATTCATCAATGGTCATGCTGCCTAGCTTGAGCTCGAAGAACTCCTTCATCTTTTTGTCACACTATCTTTTAGTCAAGTATTTCCTCTCAAAATACCTCTTGAATTCCTTCCAAGTGATATATTTCTCTCTAATTTGTGTTGCACCTGCACAAGTTGATCCCACCACATGGATTATTTTCCTTTTAGTTGATACATCACAATTATTCCTTCTGCACGAGAGGAATAATTCTGCAGTTGGAAATATTTCCTCATGCCAAGCAACCATGTTTCAACATCTTCCTCCTTCTTATGTTCTCCATCAAATGTAGGAGGCTTAATCTTGTTCATCTCCCCTTTCAATTCATCCACTCTAGATCTTCAATGTTTTCTGGTAGGGGATGGGCTTGAACTACTGCGTGCTTCCTTACCAGAATTCTTTGGGGAGAGACGACGATGTCTTCTACCATTCCTCGATCTTCTTTTTCTCTCAGGGGTCCTGCGACTCCCTGTTTTTCTTGTGTCACTCTCCTTTTCCAATTTCCTTTCTATTCTTTCCAGGCTCTTCAACATCTTTAATTTGAATTCACTCTGTTGATCCCTGACCCTCATGAGATTTTGGCTATCAGCTCGGCGAGCCTGGGCATCTTTCTACAATCTTTCAATGATTTTCATCATATGCCCTTCCTTATCCAATTCTCTTTCTTGCCCATTGGAGTTCAATCCTTTGACTCCCAAGTTGACATCCCTTCCTTCTCTTTCGTTCTCTGAATTGGAAGCAATCTACGCCTCTTCCATTTCTATACTCGGTGTCTATTCACGGCTGTCCTAACACTCGTTAAACTCTGCACCCAAAATGTGCAGTCAACCAAAGTTTGTCAAGCCTTAAACCTTTAATAAAGCTACAACATTCATAAACCAACACGAATAAGAAAACATTTTGATTCCACAAATTTTCTGAGCTCTGTTTGGCTCTGCAATTTTCGTGTGATAGCCCCAATTTTCTTAGTCCCCAACCCATGCAATCACAGGTCATGACCAAACACTAGAACACTAGGTGCTACTCGAGCTTTCGACCATCAAAGATTTCAAGGCACACACTAGACTTTCTCTCAGGGTTTCGATTACCGAACTTGGGAAATTGGGTGGATCAACGGTCCACGTCTACACAACAACCAACGGTTGAAACCCACTATGGTATCTTTGTCCTCAATTTTTTTGGGAATTCAGGACCTCGGACCTCGAGACTTCGGAACCTCGGACCTCGGGACTTAAAATATTCGGTTCTCGGGACCTCAAGACTTTGGCCCTCAAGAGTCCCCATACTTACTTCTTCCCAATCTTCCGACATCCGAAATTCCGATTTACTTTACCCTCCAGGCCCACGTAATACAACTGTCACTGATTAAATGGTGGCACATGGCACACTTAGGAGGGTCCACGTCACCTTCGACGACGTCATCGGGTCCTACCACGTTCACTTTTATTTTCGGGACTTCGGGTTTTGGGAGTTTGTGCATTAGCACATCCCACTTCTCCCAATTGCCGAAATTCCAAAATTTTGATTTACTCCTCTGCTTGATACAATGGTCAAGTTCTTTTCCTAAGATCTACAGTGTAGATCTTCCTCGGGATTTCGGGGTTTTAGGCATCGGGAGTTCATGCATCAACACATATCGTTTCTCCCGATTGCCGAAATTCCAAAAGATTTCTAGGATAACCTTCCTACACCTTCAGATCTGACAGTCGTAAGGGTTTCCTTTGCTTCCGAAAAGATCCTACGGCTCCAACACCTCAAGTGTTGAGCTCTTTCTCTTGGTGGCCAAATACCATGCCGACTGTGGTTTAATAATACCACTACACCTCCTGAGCTTTGTAACACGACCAAGTATCTTCTTGGCACTCAAGAACGTTCTAAGGCTCGAAAATTGGTTCTTCCAAACACAATTTCAACGTGAAACTTTGGGTCCAATGACCACTTATCCATCCCACTCAGGTTTAGCATTGAAACCATGGCTTTGATACCATACTGTAATGTCCCCAACCGTCAACCCCACAACCGGGCAAACGCTATTGTGCGGAAAACAACATTCTCATACTTATATATATAACATTAATTAAGTCATATTACACACATTTAACTAAACCAAATAGATTAATCACAGAATTAGGACTAACATTTAGGTTTAATGGGATTAACAGTAATTCATGATTACAGCGGAATACATGATAATATTGCAAGAATCACAGACATCCATTTACTTATAAATTAAGTACAAAATTAACACTTATATTTTATTACTGATGTAATTCCACCAACCACGTGCAGGCCTTCCACGAACCTCCTAGCCTTAGACCACGCTGCTCATCACACTCAGTAGTGGGTCACCCCTGAGCTGGGACCAAGCTCCACCCAAGGTAAGGGAATCCTAAACTAGGCTGAGGTTACAACGAAACTGCACAAAATAACATGAAGGATTCTTCCCAGGATGCCTTCTTACACCCACTACTCACAAACTCTCATTACCCACATGTTTGTTCCACCTGGGAGTATAAAACTTCACAAACACAATCCATTAGTGCTTTAMCTCCCTCTCTGGGCCTCGACAACATGCCGGATTAGGAAGTATCAGGGCTCCATAGCTGGTGTTGGACTCTCTCTGGGAGAAAACCACTTCCCAACAGACCCTTCACCTGGGAAAGAGCTTCTCACAGGACTGATAGCCTGTCCCTTCAACCACGGACCTAACCACCCAAATCTTCCACCAACTTCCACTTCAATTCCTGCAAGGTGAGGATAACAACAACAACAATAGAAATTCGGTTAACTCACGGGTGACAACAGCAACAGGAATTTGGGTATGGACATCCAAAAATGGAAACATACCACACTAAGACACAACATGGTTCAGGCCATATCCAATATGTTTCGTCTTCACAATAAAACAACACAGGTTGGTTTCATGGTTTTATGTTTTCAGAGATGCGTGAGGTTATGCAAAGGTCGATCCCAAAGCTCAACAGAATTCACGGGGAATGGAGAATGGATAGCGAACAATCTTCCCGTGAGGGTTTCCTTCACTGTGCGCAGGTATGCAGAGGCGGATGCATAGGAAAAACGGTTCAGACGCCCCCCTGGATCCCCCGCGAACTCAGGAGGAGGATGACAAAATGATGAG
>SNQJ01S0001075.1:28090-73682 GCA_010110895.2 Picea sitchensis
AATAGAACACAATTGTGTCTATCCATAGTAGTACATAACTACAATCCAGTGGTACACTACCACACCAAGTAGAAAACAAGTACTTGATCAGTAACGTATAGTCACGAACAGTGGAACACATCCACCACAGTAGTATACATCTATTGTCATACACTCTTCATAACAATCATCTGATATCAACCTGCACAGAAACAATGTTATGATATAAACTGAATCATCTAGGCCAATTTTTCACTCACGTCTGTGAGATATGAAAGAATATTTGCCCTCAGAGTAGAACAATGAGATATCTAAACTATTCTTCTCAAGAAAGGAAGAATAATTGTCATGTCTTATGAACCTGGACCATTCCCCACCCTGGGCCATTCTTCCTACACTTATCAAATTGCACCCTGGAGAGAATGTATAAACCCTAAGGAATGCATGTCCCTGATTGTTGAGCTTGGACCATTCCCCACCCTGGGCCATTCCTCCTACACTAATCAAAGTGCACCCTGGAGAGAATGTATAAACCCTAAGGAATGATTGTCTAGACCAGTTCCTCTATTAACCACAAGAGGAAAAGACTGTCCTATATCAACCCCCAAAATAGACCATTCCTCATGTTAACCATAATGAGAAATCTTTGTCCGGCGAGGCGGGCTAGTCTTCTTGAGTAACCCTCAAGAAGAGAGACCGGCATAGAGCACTCCCCATGTTAACCACAATGGGAAGTCGCTATCTATGATACATCAACAATTTGGACCATTTCCCATGTTAACCACAATGGGAAATCGTTGTCCGTCAGAAATCTCAATCCACTTTCCAAACAAGAAAGAATATGTCCAAGATGGACTATTTTTCAATGAATGTCTTCAATAATATTTTTAGTGCTCCCTCCGAACCTAGGAGTCATCTCTTCCTTTTTCAATAAGGAAGTAGTCTCCATGAGCTCCAGCTTGAGTATGCAAACGCTTTCATCTTTTACCAAAATGTCTGCTCATCTGCTCATCTGTGGAGATATGTATTGGAGAATCACTTTCTCCTTTCTGGACTTCATCATGGATAATGTAATGCTTGCTTTCAAATGTACTTTAGTCTGGAACACTGATTTTCTGTGAAGGCTTCATGTAGATCTGAACAATAGAGTATATCATTGTTGGAAAAACTAGAACATATCCATGTGGCACTTCTTTTGTCATCATGAGATCTGATCTACTGAGTAATCATCTTGATGTTATAGGAAATCTTCACCACACTTCTTCTGTGCACTGGAGGTTCTTCCCCAAGTTATCTTCTTCTATCTGCATACAAGGGTCTCTTTCTGGTATGCCTCAAAGTCTTGAGATTGCTTCTTTATACGCTCTTTATTCAATTTCTCTGGAGAGCATTCTTTGCATTCATCTGATGTAGAACTCCAACTTATGCATGTTGTGGATGATATAATGACTCATGTAGAGATAAGTTTGGTTTACTGGAACAAATAATCATCATAGTATTCTCCCTCCATCTGGGAGAACCTCTAGTTCTAGATCTCGCAATGCTTTCATTCATTAGTCTTCCATACACTATTCTTCATCATGACTTTCAGTTCCTCTACTTGATTTCTTTTATTGAGTTCATACCAGGCTGGCAATCTTGTGATTCTTGATACAATGAATGGTTGTTCTTATTTCTCTTTCTTTCTTGGAATATTCATGTTCTTTCTTGTGTTTTTCTTTAGCCCTTGGGTCCATGGAGTATATTCCATGCACTAAAGATTATGTTTCTTTCTTTCATCACAAGATCACAGATGTGGATGGACAACCAGAGATACTTTAAAGCTTCTCTTCAAAGAAGACTTATTCTGAGGTTGAACTGGATACGTATTGTCTTTCATGGATGATATCATGGATATATACTTCATCATCTTCTATGGATCATAGGATTATCTCCCTCCTAATCCTTGCTTCATGTATGAGTGCATATAATCGGCTTCCTCCATCTAACAGAGTCCACGCTTCCATCTGCATCCTTATTGTCTTCTACAATATATAATTGGCTCTCTTTGTCTAACAGAGTCCATGCTTCCATCTTGTTGTCTTCTACAAAATGTTATAAGTCTTTTTCCAATTTCCTCTCAATTGTTGACTTCTTTCTGTCTTTGCTTCTTCTAAGTCTCTTCATGATTGATTCATCTTATCTTGCAATAGCTTCCACATGATTTGTATTTCATCCTTTCATGTGTATTATCTAATGATATCCATTCTTATCTTGTTTTTCTTCCATAGGTATAGTTGTTCTTGGAGCACATTATCTTCCAAGATATAGATATACAAGATATGTACAGAGACGATGAAAACAAGATATATACAAGAAATAAGAAGAGTTTTGTTACCTTTATAAGAAGAAGTCTCTTCCATCCCGGTTAGTCTTCTTTGTAGGTTCCTTTTCTTCGGCAATTGATGCGTCATGTTTCTCCTTCCTTTTCTTTAGCTCGGGACAATGATTCTTTTAGTGACCATACTTTCGACAGTTGAAGCATTGTGCTTCTAAAATGTCTTTCTCTTGATTTGGCTTCCTCCTTGAACCAAACTTCCTTTTGTTCCTGAAGTTCTTGAATCTTGTTGTGAAGGCTTGATCATTGTACTACTTTTGGGGGTTTCTCTTTTGCACTGATCCTTGATTCTTCTTGAGCACAGCAAGTCCAAAGTTCTTCAAATGTCGGATACTCCTTTCTTGTGTTCATTCTTGGGGCAAATGCATCCCACGTCTTGGGAAGACCATTGAGTACTATGTTTACCAACTCTTTTCTGAGATGATCTCTTCAATAGCTTGTACTTTATCTCTTAACTGAGAGATTCTCACAAAGTATAATGTTATGATGTCGTCATCATTCATCTTCATGTCACGGAGCTCATTCTTCAGACTCATTACTTGTCCAATGTTTCTGACCAAGAAGAGATTTTTTAGGGCATAGTACATATTCTTTGATGAGTCAAGATGGGAGATGTAGGGTATCAAGTGGTATTTTATAGATTCCACTATGATACTCATAGCATTTATATCATTGTCTTTGAACATATCCATAGTTGCAACATTATGTGGTTTCTTCTCTTTTCCTTCTTCAAACTCTGTCTTCACGATCTTTCCTTTCATGATATCCAGCACTTTATTCTTGGCAAGGATGAGGTCAATCTATGTCTTCCATGCTCTGAAGTTAGAGGCTCCATCTAACTTGTTCGTTGACTTCGTAGAATAAGTCATGGCTTCTTTGACTTGGTCAAACCCTAAATTTGACCATAAACTCAAACTTCATGTCTTGGATTGTTGAGAGTATCAGAAGATGCGCTAGGATAAAGCACACTGATCTATCCAAAGATTAGGTCAATCCATTTACTTAAGGTGCTTCAACAAGAGGATTAGGGTTTCTGCAACTGCTCCTACTAGTAACCCTAGTGGCAGTGTCTTGGAAGTTGCTTCTACTAGTAACCCTAGTGAGCTCAATATCCTAGCGGCTATGTTTCCTTCCAGCGTTTAGACTGAATGAAGGAGGTGTGGGCCCATAACCTGTTAGAATATGAAATATGTGTGCTCGTTTTACCATTGACAATACCCTTGTCACCCAACCATAGGTCGAAGCCACCCTCTGAGCACCTTAACCTTAACAGAGAATCACTCTGAAAGAAAACCCTAGGCTAGATAGCCAAACAAAGGGTAGCGCACATTTCCCCAAGGATAGTGCATCAACAAAGGCTGATCAGATGTTCCAAACCCTAGCCAAGAGATAGTCCAAGCCAAATCGTAACTGCTAGCTGCAGCAGCTGCACCAGCAGCTCTCCTCAAACATGTGCACAAGACTGGGCACTGCAATGCGCACTAGTTGTTGCTCTACAATTATGAGACTGTGACAAATGAGAGACTGGCACCCTGTATTTATAGTATTTCTGGATAACTTCCTGGGCCAACTTCTTATTCTAGGTATATGTCTGTTCAGTATATTATTATTTCTTCTTGCCGACTTCTTCTCTTGGAGGCTAATAACCTAATATAAATTATCTTCTTGAGCCGACAAGTATTCTAGGGTTATTAGCCAACTCATTAGGGTTTCTTCTTGCTTCCTGGAGTATTCTATCCTTGTCAGGTTTACACGTGGAGGTAAATACCTCCCGCAACTACCATAATATCAACAGGTCAACATGCAACACGGTATTTTATATTAATGATGAGACATATACAAAAGTAGGCGCACTGGCCTTTAGCATATAGGCTCTCTCACCTAATACAAACGTAATCCTCCTATCTTATAATAACTGGCTCACCAGCCTATAAAACACAATATATAAACAAAGGCTCCATGGCCTCAAAATCATGTGCACTTAAGTTGTTGCCTGCGGTATCCTAGAATGTGCACACGTCATCATTTTACTGCACACTACATGCGTGCACTATGCCATGAAAGGTGCATAAAAATGATATCAAACAGCTCGCCAACTTACGTATATTTCTATTTACATTTACAATTGGGTTCGGGCTAGGGATATTACACATATGAGGGGGTTTGGTCCTGTATTAATAACATTCGATCAGTCACAGTAAAAGTATTTCTTTGTTTTAAGGAGAAATTTTCCGATATGCTCTTCTGAATCTCAAGATGGAGGGAAGAAAGAGATAGCATAAAATAGGGATGAAAATCAAATCATCTATCTAACAGCAGTACTGGAAGCAAAAATCAATTCCAGCAATGTCTAAAAGGAGGACATCATGAAAATTGTGTAAATTTATTGTTATTGATCAACAATACTTATATAATGGCATTGTTGTGGTGAAACTGATCCAAAACGTATTTTTGATAAATAAAAGACAACAGAAATTGAACAATCAATTAAACAAAGAAAAATAAAACAACAAAAAAAAAGCTATATACAACAGTGATTTCCACATGACATTTATCAATCAAGTTGGTTCCACAAAATGTTTCAAGTGGGAACCATTTGTACTATAGGAAAACAATCGTTCTTCCAAACCCTTTAAAAGATAAGAGTTTGTGCCTAGGACAAAAGCGATTTTGAAAGGACCTAGCCATAATTTATGAAACTTTGAATGTCTTCCTCTGTCATCATGGGCTAAGTCCCAAAGCAAGACTTTCTCATTTACTTTAAATTTGATAGCTTGTGCGTGTTTGTTAAAATATTTCTTCACGGTTTGTTGTCTTCTCTTTATGTTTTCCAAGGCTAACAGTCTATGTTCTTCTAAGGCTAATAGTGCATATATCCTTTGAGGGACATTGGAAGAATTTAATTCTTCAATCTGTAGCATGATCCGTACGGAGGAGAGTTCCAACTCGGTAGGTAGAATAGTCTCTTGACCATAAACAATCTAGAAGGGAGTGCAACATGTGCTTACCTTGGTGGTAGTGTGATCTTCCCAAAGGGAGTAAGTGAGGAGGGTGTGCCATTGATGAGGCTTATCTTCGATGAGACTTTTTATGATCCTAACTAGATTTTTGTTAGTAGACTTGGCTTGCCCATTTCCTTGAGGGTAATAAGTTGATGAGGTGAAATGTTTGACTCCCAATTTGACCCAGAATCGAGTCAATTTTGCGGAAATGAAAGCGGGACCATTGTCTGTAATAATCTCTAAAGGAAAGCCAAATCTGGAGAAGATATTAGTTTCTAGGAAAGAAATTACTTTTTCATGTTGTGCGTGTCTGAGAGGGGCATCTTCGGTCCACTTAGTGAAATCATCAGTGGCTTTCAAAATGAAAACCTACCCTGCAAAAGATGGAGGATTAATAGGACCAATAAATTCTAGGCCCCATTTAGAAAAAGGAAAATCAAGGAGAATAGGTTGCAAAGGAATAGCAGAAAGATGCTCTTTCCCAGCGAAGTTTTTGCACTTGTCACAAGATCTTGCAAATTTATAAGAATCTTGAAAAATTGAATGTCAATAATAACCATTTCTAATGATTTTAAAAACAGTAGCCTTAGCAGAAACGTGGCCACCAGCGTGCATAACGGAATCTGAAGATCCATGAGTTTCATGTAACAATTTTTGAGCTTCCTCATTATTCACACATCGAAGTAATATACCATCAATAGACCTCCTGAACAAAAAGTCTCCTAAAATAATATACCGAGAAGATTCAAGACGGAGCATTCTCCTTTGATGAGGATCTAAGTCATCTAGGCATTTCTGATATTGCAAGTAATACACCAGATTTTTATACCAGGGGTGTTCAGCAATAGAAAGGGTTTGACTCTCGATATAAAACAATGCTGAAAGAGGATTATTTTGATCGTCAATTTCTTCACTTTCTTCAACATGTTGAGCTAAGTGAAGGGTTAAGTCTCTTCCGTTAATTGTTTGAGAAGTCATGATGGTTAAATCATGCTCCTAGATTTTGGCAAGACAATGTGCAAGCTTCCCTGAAAGATAAGTTTATGAAAGAAAAAACTTGACAGCAGGCAAAGGGACTTTTACCTATGTGTGCTTTCCTAGGATAAAGTGGCAAAATTTTTCTACATATTTAACAAGAGAAAAGGAATGTTTCTCAATATAAGAGTACTTGAATTCATCATGTGATAAACTTTGGCTCATGTAAGCTACATGTTTCTCATTATTCTGATCATCACATTGTAAGAGGATAGCATAAATTGCTTCCTCAGTGGCATTAGTGTATATGATAAAATATTTCTCAAAGTTTGGTTTCGCCAGAACCGGTGCAGAACTGATTTCCTTCTTAATCCTTACAAAAGAATTTTCAACATCATCTATCCAAGAAAAGGAGTGATCTTGCTTTAGAATATTATGAATTTGTTTAACCATTAAGGAAAAATCAGGAACAAACCTATGAACGAATTTGATAATGCCCATAAAGGATTGTACCTCCTTTTTGGAAGTGAGGGCAGGAAGGTTCAGAATAGCCACAATCCTTTCAGGATCTATGATTATTCTTGAATCAGAAACAATATGTCTAAGGCGATTTCCCTCGGTGACACCAAAAATATATTTAGAAGGATTTAAGTAAATGCCAAATTTTTTGCATCGCATGAGAAATTTTCTGAGATAACCAAAGTGATCCAATGGATTTTTTGAATAGACAATAAAATCATCAAGATAAACCTAGATAATCTTACCAATCAAATCATCAAAATATATTTGCACAGCTCTCTGGAAAGTGACACCTGCATTAGAGTCTAGACAAGCCAAAAGGAATGTGTTCATAAGAAAATGTGCCCCATCGTGTAGTAAAGGTGGTTTTGTATCTATCAATCATTTTCACCTTGATTTGATTATATATGGAGAAAACATCAAGTAAGGACATCATTTGTGACCCTGCAATATATTGCAAAATCATTTCCATATTAGGGAGAGGAAAATTATCTTTTACGCTATCTCTATTCAATGCGCGAAAATCAACACATAATCGAATCTGACCAGTTGTTTTCCTAACAAGAACCAAATTTGAAACCCACTCAAAATAATTAAGTGGAAATATTATACCAGCTTTCAAAAAAAATTCCAACTCCTTTCTAGTAGTATATTCAAGTACGGGGTTAAAGGTTATTTGTTTTTGCCTCACTGGTTTTAGCCCTTCCTTGATAGCAATGGCATGTTCTATGAGAGAAGGATCAAAACCACAAAGATCCTCATATGACCATGCAAAAACATCTTGAAATTCACATAGTAGTTCTGTGAATTTCTCATTTTCCTTGTCGAAACATTGGGCACCTATTTTAACCATCTTTGAAGATTCGGAGGTCCTAAGGTTCAAGGAAATGGTATCACCCACTCTCCTTTTCGACTCCTCTTCCTTATGTGTTTCTTTTTTGCTCACATCACTCGATGAAAATGAACTCTGAAGAGGAGTCAAGCCTTTTGGAAATTTGTCATCTTCCATAGATATGATTTCCTTAGGATTAAACGGTTCATTTTGTATGAAAGCACAAATGCCTTCATCGTTATGGAAAACCTGCCATGATTCTACATTATCTGGAATGTGAGGATGATATAAATATTCAAAAGTACAATCAGGCCTTTGAGGTAGAAGTTGTCGAGTAGGGGATGCCACAAATACAGCTAACCTATCAACCATTGAATTAAGTTCTCTCTTAACATGAGTGATGTTAAATGATAACATGTTTGAGATAAGCACCCAAATAGCTTGGGTATAGTGTTTCATCAACTTATTGCTAGGAGAGTAGACTTTATGCACAAGGTTCACAACAAGTTCAGAATCACCAAAAACTATAAGGTGGCCGCAACCAAGGTTATAATCATTTTTTATGCCTAGTAGTAAGGATTCAAACTCAATGCATTGTTTGTGCAAGCAAACTCAAACCTATAATAAAAGTTTTGGATTTTACCTATATTTGAGTATAAGATAATGCCAACTCCATTACCTTTGTTTGAACATGAGCCATCGAAATGCATGTGCCACATACCCTCTTCTAAGCCAATTTGTTCTAAAGTTGTGTAACTGTCATCAACAAAGATAGAGTACACCCCTAAGTCTTCCTCAAGATAATTTACACTCGATTGAGGAATACTCTCTATGTATGGTGAAATTCTTCCTTCTTTTAGGACTATGATATTATTTATATTATGGGGAACGGATAAGTGTGTTCCATCAAGCGAAATATATCCACTTGTTAGGGCTTGTCAGTCTCTTCCTAAGATAATGGAATAGTTTCTTACTGACATATCAATTACTTGGATGTTAAGGGTTGTCCTTATTTTGGGATGTGCACACAAAACTAAAGTTACATCTTTGATTTCACTTATTCTTGACTGTTGTAGACTGTTATAGGAGAGCATGCCTCTAGAATTCTCATTATTACATGATAATCCTAGCTCTTCCATGATGATTTTTGAAATTACGCTTGGGCTCAAACCGCCATCAATTAGGAAACAATGGGCTATCTTATCCATAATTTTTACAGAAATGAAAAATGGAGGGTTTTTTATAGGGTGTCTAAAATTATTTACACTTATATTATTTACAGTGGGATCCTCTTATTTTTCCTCTTCAGAAAGATTGGCTATGGTGGAAGCTTTTCCTTCCATAAAATTCCTGAGATGCTTTTGTTTTTCAGGGACGGAAACCATGTCCAAAAGAGTAGCATCAGTATTGATATTAGTTAGTTGGTTAAGGATGTTATACTTGGAAGATGGAAGAGGGGAAGGAACTCATTGACTCTAGGGAACTTTGACAGTTTGTACATTAGTACCTTATGAAGATGAGGCTGGAGTAGAAGAAGCACGAGGATGATCATATTTCCCTTTACAAAAGATTTGTTCCTCGTATGATCATAACATCTTCTGATTCTTCCCAATACAGAACATATATAGTCATTTTGGGCTTCTTGCCAAATATTTTATCTTTGCCACTCTTCTTAACTTCGCAAGTACTTTCTTCATGATTTTCTTCGCAAAATTTACACTAACTGCGAGACATAATGGCCTTGGTCTGAAAATTGTTTTCATTGGTATTCCTAAAAGGTGTTGTGGATAAAGAAGATACCCCAGGAGTAAATGAGGTAGCACTCCCCTTTCTTTCATAGGCTATCATTCAGTTTTTCATATCTTGTACAAGTTGTAGGAGGGTAGACATATATGTTTGTTTGACTAAGTCTCCTTTAGGCAGACTTGTTCTTTGAATTTTCTCTTCGTACTCCAGGAAAGTGTGGAGATCGGAGCCAATATTGTCAATAGCCTTTTCTTCGAGCCAATGATGATAAGGAGAGGGAAGCGCATTATAGTAATGCATGAAAGCGGCTTGATAAGTGAACTTGAACCAATAAACCAACTCTTCCCAAGTGGAAAGTATCTTTGGCGGGAGATCAAAGAAATCAGTTTTTACTTTCCCTTCAAGGGAGTTGACAAATAAGCACATGCATGTATCATTATCGTTAGCCCTGATATTATGACAAGCATTAGAAAATGCCACTAGGTGTTCATTTTTAGAAACAATATTATTCCCTGATAACTTAGGAATATGCTCCTTGAACTTGGGTAACGGACGAGTAGAAGGTGTTATATTGAAGGGAGAAGATACGTGCCATGGGTTGGTCATAGCATCTTCCTCAAACTGAAAAATCACGTGCTTATTTGTAACTTTAGCAGGGTTGGTAGTTGATTGTATAGGAACTTGATGAATATATAGACTACCAATTACCAATGAGGCCGAATATTGCGATGATGAAGCACCGCCAACACCACTAGCACCACCCGTAGATGCCATTTTGAAAGTGATGGGTAAGGGAGAAAAGGGGGAGTTGGAAAAATCAGACAAAGTCCTCCTTAGAGTTCTTTCTTGGGTCAACAAAATGGCTTTCCTCCTTACTATTTCAATGATAGGAGTAGCTTTAGGAAGGGATGATTTTAGGGGCTAAATTTCGCTCATGGGCTAATTTTCCATTGTTTTTCCAAAAATGAGATTCGTTATTTTAAAAATGATTCGCCCAAATTCTATAGGATAAAATTATTTTACCTTAAAAATCGCCAAAATTTTATAAAAAATATATAAAATCCTTAGAAATTTGAATATTTTTACAAAAATATCACCAATCATTTATAGTTGGCATATGAAGGATTAGTAAGATTCGCCAAGGTTTCTACATTTTAAAAAAATATATATCCATCCTTAAAACAATCCCTAGCTTCAAGGGGCAATCCTCTTCTTCTTCTAGAAATGTGAGGATTTGAGGACATGAAAACGAAGACCAGAGACTTAGGAAAAGGAGGTTGATGTTGGTTTCTCTACTACCTTTTCATGGCTTCCCAACGTTCATGGATACTTATATCTTGTTCAACTACTTAACAAGATCGTTGAAGCTTGACCCAGGTACTAGCAGTTTCTAGGATAGTATTGAATAAATTCAAGGCAATGCTAGTTTGGTATTTAGGACCTTGTTCAATATTAGGCTACCTTGTAGAAGGTATTTTCATGAGAAAAATTAGTCAAGAGAATTCGAAAAAAAAAACAGAAAGATTCAAAGATCATCGTGAATACAATCAACCAGAGAGATATGGAAGATCTCCCCAGTATGGTCACCAAATAAATGTTGAGGAAAATATATGGAACATCTTAATCGATCATTTTCGTATCTTTCTTGGCTAGGACAAGATAGTTGGGAATGTCACTCGAGGTTTATAGCCTCAAAACATTCACTCAACCCGCAAGTATTAATTACAAGGATTAAGGTTGGTTTTATGATTTGTATATGTTGCAATGTAAAAAATAAAATTTATACAAAGCTACAAGAATGTATACAACTTTTACAATAAATTAAACATGGAGACCAAAAGCGAAAGGAGGAACCAAGTCATGAAAACACATGTATCAAAAGGACAATAATCTGATTTATTTCATTCTGAGATACAAAAGTGTATTTCTCTTTACAAACCCCTGCAAGGGTATGGACCAAAGTCATATTTAGAGGTATCTTATGGGAACCATACAAAAAGACTCTGGCAGTAAAATAAAAATGAAATTAATGATCTAGATTAACTTTCCACAAAAAAATTTCCATTTGACTCTGCAAGATATCCTTTATCGGCCATGAAAATAATTCACAAATAGACAAGAATACATAGAATATCAAGGATGAATCAAACACCTTTAAAACAAGCGACTGAAAAGTATGATTCAGTTTTGAACCTTGTTGCCTTCAAGTAAACTCAGAAATGAATGAAAACTAAAACTATCTCATTTAACTAAAGAGAAAACCTTAGTCTTGTCTTTCTCCTTCTATTCTCCTTGTATCTCTTCTTCTCATTGAACCTTTTTTCTTTCTCAATAAGTTGAGGTAGTTCAACTACTTTCTTTAGTTAAGTCAAATTAACTTAACTAATTGGTTTAGGGAGAAATAATTAATAATAATATATAAATAAGGGTTTACTTAATACCTTGTGACTCCCATAATTCTTTTTACAATCATCAAATATAAAATACAAAATTTTATCATTTGAATTATATAACACCCTTGTAGCACCCATTGATATCATTTAAATCGAATATTTAAATATCAACAACATTTAAAGACATATCCCAAAAAAAACAATATATTCATTTTATCCACAAAAATATCCAAAATAAAGCTTGATGTCCCCCAAATTTGAAAATTATTAAATATTGTCTTCATAACTGAAAATCATAAAAAACCTTTAAAAGACATATTTGTTGCTTTGTGAGGCATCTTTCTTCTTCTCATTGTTGTCTCCAACTGACTTTTCTTGAGTGGCCTTTGGCCGGTTAGACCCTTGGGGATGTATTTTGTTGATCACATGGGAGAATTCATCTTTTAGGTGGAGGTGTGAAGAATCAGGCTTAGAAGACTCTGTGGATGGACTGGAGGGGGAAACCATTGCTTTTCCTTTGTCTTGCACAGGTTGTGGGATATCAGTTTTTAATCTTTTTCTAGTGTGTGAGGATTGTATTGGCGAAACAACAGGAGAAATTTGAACATTGGGATTATTGGTAGTGGTAAAGGTAAGGACACATCGGTCCATCCATGGTGGTGGGAGACAGGATAGTGAACAATTTCTTGCCAACCGACATTAGCAGGGACTTCGGTCTGCAATGACACATGTGGAGGAACGGGAATGCCAGGAAAATTGTGAGGAGGCTGAAATGGGGGTCTTTCAGGTTGGGGATGCAAGATACAATGGCTAACCAAATTTTAAAACCCAGCTTGAAACAATCGATTCAACTCTTGTGGATCAGCATCGAAATGAACATAAAATCGAGGCATATGGCCTCGCTTCCAGTTACCTATGCCTCTGTTATTTCGGCCATTACTGCCCCAACTGAAAAAACTCATCCTGTAGCAATAATTAATCAGTCATGAAGTTCTTAATAACCCATGCATGAGACTTTGCTTACATAAATCAAGAGTTGGATCTATAATTTACTACAAGACACATGCAATCCATCCATCAAAATTCCATTTATTAATTGCCACATGAATAGGGAATTGATAGGGTCATTGACAATATGGAGGGCTCGTGGCTTGTATTTAGCGTAAAGTGATATGAGTCTTATTTTTCAAATTCTTTGAATATTTCAGACTTTATCATACCACCTGCTTATCAAGGTGTATATGATTTTCCAAAGGATTTCTTTGGCTCTTGATATATATTTGTTGTTGTTTTTTAATCAGCTGCAGATATGAGATTATATCATTCATAAAGCTACTTTCATGGTTGTTATGGAATTTTTCTTACACCTAAGCAAATTCGTTAGTTGGTTAAAGTAGGGTAGTGTAGAAAATAAGCTCGATTCTTAGCATTTTTGTTTTCAATTTCTTGGTTTGTAGTAGATCAGAAATAAGGACTCCATTAGCCCAATGGATAAATGCATAAGTTCTACAGAAGTTCTTGGCAGCTCACGGGGAGCATGTCATCCCCTGTGGAGCCAATGTTAGCACATGAAATGTAGTGAAGGTCATCTCCATTTTTAGTTTTTGCTTTGTCTAGTTTTGTTAGGGTCATAGATAGTATTTGGAGACTAGATGATAGGTATTGGTAATTAGGGTCATGTCATCATGATTTATTATCAAAAGTGAGCTCTTGGATCATGATGCAGTCACCAAACAGTTTGAACTTGTTTCGTTGTAGAAAATCCTCGTTTGCTGCCAAAACTCTGCTTTTTCCAAAAATTTCAGAAGGCTTTCTCTTTGTTGATATCGAAGCTTTCTTTGTTGACCATACTTCCCATACTATCAAGGTTCTGTTGTTCTAACCTTATTCCCTACCAAATTATGTTGTTTCGTTGTTGAAACCATGTTCTTTGACTAAATCTCTGATATTCCTTGTACCCTATTGAACCCTTGCTACTATCTATGATCGCCACACTCATTTTACCCATGTTGATAGCCATGGAACCTGACAAGCAGAAGAAGAATATATTTGCACACCTGGATGACTGTGAGGAAGCCATTGACAACAACAAAAACATGGTAAAAAGGTATGTGTACCTCCACAACCAACTAAAAAATGCATACCAACAGAAAATGATGCTACAAACGGAAAACATAGCTCTGAAGAGGAAGTTTCACACGATGGAAGAAAGCGCTACTAAAATTGGTTTGGATGTTCTGGCATATGCTTCTTCCAACTAACATCTACTGAGAAAATTCCAATTTTGCAATTTTGTTACTAATAGAATGATGAAGAATCTTATTTGGTAACACTCGACATATGTTGATCATGAAAAGAAAGTTAGTTCTGATGTTCAAAAAAAAAATTGCAGTTAATAAGGAAGAGGACTTTTGGCTAGCATTAAAAAAGCAGTGAAAAAATGTGTGACGGGCTCGAAATATGCATTTACAGAGATTCCACAGTGAAATCTCGATTTGTTGCAAAACTAGCATACACAGAGATTCCACAGTGAATTCTAGAATGTTGTGAAATATCATTTTCATCATATATATTTATATGGGTTTTTCCCAAATTTGTTGTGGAGAAGAATCGTAGTTTCATTGATCTAGTGAAAAAAAATCAGCCCAACCTAGTTCTTCATTTGGGAGAGAAGTCAAAAACATTAGCAGTTTGTTGCAGCACTACATAGTCAACAAGATTCTCCTTCATTTTGAGATGACAACTCAAAGGTACTCCTCTGAGGCTTAAGGGGAACATGGATAATAGGTGTCTCATCCCAAGATCAAGAAGCTCAATGGTTTCTAGAATATATTAATGGCATAAGACAAGATCCTAAAAAATAGGAACTGGAACAATTTTTGTTGTAACTTATTGTAACCAATTCCTAACTGGGGGGAATCCAATATAATTGTCTCTAATTCGACCCCATAGACTACAAAGAGTAGATAGGATATATAGGATGTAATTTGGATAAATAAATGGTTGGAATTTGGGAGCTTTGAGACTTTTTTATCTTTTTTTAACTTATGTATATGAAAACTATGTGTATCCAGATTACAGGATTCTAATACAGTGGATGATTAGCTATCTTCGTTCCTCTTCAATTCTACTCTTTTCTTCATTATTTAATGGGATGCTCTGTATATCTGGAAAATTTATGGTTTTCTTTGATGTTTTGTGATAAATGATTTATTACATGATATTATGTCCATTAAAGAATTTTGTGTTTCTTAGTTGAGAGGTTCTCAGTTAGGAAATATTCTTAAGTGAATTATTCAGTCAGAGCTGGAAGCGATATTGTTTGGTTAATGGTGGTGTTTCTCATGTTATATTCATTTTCATTCACATGTTTTCAGGTTAATCAAATGTTTTTTTATCCTTTCTTGTTGGGACACGGGCCATTATTGGATTGTATTGGAGAACTCATCTCAAATCTTCTCATATTATTTCATGCTTATTTTATTAAAAACAATTCTGGTCACTTGAGAACTAAATGGGTATTAGGCTTGTCCTTAAAGAAGTATAAGAACAACTTCTAATGCTAACAGAACCTTCTGAAAAGAAGGGTACTTTTGTGGGATACATAGTGTCTCATATGTACATTGATAGTGAGAATAAGGATGCTTTGAAGGATGACCGTACATATCCATGTATTCTAATTGTTCATCCTTCGGAATATCAGGAGGAGTCAGTAGATCCAATAGGGCCAGTGGATCTACCTAGAGATATTGCAGTGACCAGGAAGAGATCAGCTTGGCTTTGTGATACTTTGTAGGATGCAGAGGGGCATGCATCTCCCCATTATACTTTCAAGGAGGGAAAACGACCTCAGATATTCTCAACTTATATGGCATTGATCAATCACATCATTGATTTCAAACATTCTAGTTATGAGGAGGAGCAGGTGGCTCCACCAATGGTGAGGTAGGTGGTGTTGAAATTTGGTATGCTCATTTAACCATAGAAAATCTCACATCATTTTCACCCAACCATAGGCATTCACATATGCCACCCCGGAGCACATTAACCTTTGATTATAATAATTCCATCAAGTCTACACTAGAACCAACAAATAAACACTAGTTGGTAACTGCAGAAACAACTCAAGACAAGTAGAGTGCTCCTTCTCCAAGGTTAGTGCACAAGAGAGAGATTCTTCATATCCATAGAACAATGATCATACACAACTGCAGCAATTGCAGCAACACTACTCTCTCAGAATTGTGTCATACTTAGAAATAATATCACCACTAATATCATCAAGAGTTTCACAAAGAACCACCAAGGGAATCACAAAGAACCACCAAGAGAATCGCCAATATAATCGCCAAGAACCACCAAGAGAATCACCAAGATAGCACTAGAGAGAGACCAAGACCCAATAGATGATCATACGCCCTTATTCTTCCTTGCAGTTGTAGTTGCAGTTGCAACCGGAGCTCTCCATAAGACTTGCACACATTTTGGTTGTCCAAATGAGCTAAAACTTCCTCTATTTATATTAATCTATCCAGTGATTTTTTTGACTGGGTCAACATAGCTTTCTAGTAATTATATTTTATTTTTATATTTTTCTTGTGGAGTCAACTTGTATTTATGGAAGATAATATTCTAATATTATTATTCTGCTAGGCCAACTTGTCTTCTAGGGTTTCCACACATCTCTTTATTTGTTCACTTGCTTCTAGAATATTCTATTCTAATTCAAAGGTTGCATGTGGAGGTTAATACCTCACGTAGCTACCAAAACATCAACAAATGATGTGACATTGTTTATGGTTAAACGAGCATACCAAAATTTCAACATGGTATCAGAGTTGGTTTCCTTCATGATAGTCTAACCACTGGAAGGGAGATCCTTAGTTTCCCCCATTGCACTTACTGAAATCACTAATAAATTCACCTAAGTAGGGTGCATCTCTTCAACCTAGATCAGATATGCAAATTTCTAAAGTTCAGAAATTAGGGTTTCCTCACAAAACCCTAGGTTTGCAGTGCCAGTTTCTTCGCACCAATTGCAATACCAGTTGCAGCACCTTTGAATTTTTAAGGAGAAGGGATATCTAGTCCAAGAAACAATCGAAGATCCAGAAGGATCTCAGATCCATCACATTTAGAGGAACAACATACTCCAATTTTTATTGTTTTCATATGCCTCTGGCTATTATGGAATTTTTGTGATCTTATAAACATCTAGGCTGCATTTTTTTATCTATTGAAGTTATAATTATCATATTGATATCTGGTCAAAGTTGAAGTTAGAAACTAACCTTAGTCAAAGTATTAGATTCATTAAGGTTGATATTTTAGAGTTTATTTGCATTATATTCTCTAACTCACATTTATGTCAAGAAAGCATATTGCCTTAAGTACAAGAGACGGGTTGAAGAGAATACTAGTCATCTTGAGTGAAGGAGACTCGAAAGAAAATAAATAACACTTGTTCTTGAAGATAAGACTCCAGGTTTGATTGATTAAATTAATAAGTTTCCAATTTGCACATATCAAGTTTGATAATTGATACATTACTAGTTGTGACAACAATCCTTGAAAGGTTCTATTACTGCTAAATACAATGAATACTTGGTAGAATGTGAGTACTATTTATATAAATTTTTATTGTACTTGTTTACAAGATGAACTAACATCTCCTCTAGGAGATACTTCTTGTTTTTCTTCCAGACATGTCATCTTGGTTAATTTATAAATTCCATGAAGGTTACCATGGAAGAATGATTGATCACAACACTAGAAGAGTGTTGTTTCTATTATTGTATTTTTTATTTTGGATCTTGTTCCAGGCAGGTCACAAGCAATAGCTCTGAGAAGGAGATACTATTATTATTGTTCTTGTTTTTGTTTTATTATTATAAGAGTATTATTCTTGTCCATTATTTTCCCCTTTGTTGTCCTTGTTTCGGGCAGGTCACAGATGATAACTTTGAGAGAAGTTATAGTGACGGTTGCAAGAGACAACATATTAGATGGTATTTAGTTTGATACATGAAGAAGACATGAAGACCTTTCGACGTAATAGTGCATGATGTGATTCTTAGAGACATGAAGTCCTTAGGAGCAGTACATCTCTAGGACATGATCATACCAGATAGTCAAGATTTAGAGGGAGGACTATGTATCCCTTACTATGACTGATTCATTGTCATATGTTTTATTTATGATGTGAATCATTTATTTTTTTAGCAGTAGGATCATGTTTGGCATGTTATTTTATAAGTATGTAGCTTATAGCATTGCACAACATCTCATGATGGAGATTTTCTAACATGCTTGGAGTAGAACGCTCCTTATACTATGTTCTGGTAGAGATGGAAGGAATGTAGATAGTTTCCACATGTATTAGTATGTTGACAAGTGTTGAGAAGAAATGTGCTCAAAGATAATAAAACCTTATGTGTGGTTGCATGACTATGAGTACTATGTCATCATACTTAAGAAATTTTTATTTCTTTATGCCTTGATTAATTCCATTATTATGGAATGTTGTTGACTATTGGACTGAATTTGACTTGTAGGTAAGACCTACAAGAAGATGATGATGAGACTTGTTCTAGAGGACAAGTGATGAAGTCAGCAGATTGAATATCCAACTGATATTCAGTGCTTGAGAGGGAGTCAGACGGTCAGTTCTAGAGGGAGTTGGGTACTACAGTAAGGAGCAGGAGGCTCCATCGATTGTAGGAAGTAGTCATGTGTGGTGCTCAGTACGGTTGAAGCTGAGTATGTGACAGTAAGTGCAGTGAGCAAAGAAGCAGTATGGATTCGGAAGGTTGTGGACGTGTTTACCAAGTCATTGTTAAGGACGAAGTTCAAGTACTTCAGGGACAAGCTTGGTGTGGTCCCTCTTCAAAGGGAGTGATAGGTAGAACTCATACAGCATGAAAAAGGGTTGGCACTGAGTATGGAAAAATCTCATCCAACATGAAAAAGGGTTGGCATTGATTCTAGTGGGTCTCATCTAGCATGAAAAAGGGTTGGCATTGAGAACAAATGTAAAATATCATCCAGCATGAAAAAATTTTGGCACTAAGTCTGGTGGATCTCATCTAGCATGAAAAAGGGTTGGCACTTAGATATGTGGAACTCATCCATAATGAAAAAGAGTTGGCACTAAGTGTTCTCATCCAGCATGAAAAAGGGTTGGCACTGAGACAGGTGGATCTCATCCAACATGAAAAAGGTTTGGCATTGAGACCGAGGGTGCACATGATTAGGTATTGATGCATTGCAGGCTAGTGGATTTCCTAGGGACATGTTGTAGCTATTGAGAGCTACCCACAAACCTTGGATGCATGGGGTGAAGCCATGTTTCACTATGGATATTCTATGTGGATATGGCGATGCTACCTATACACTGGTCTGGAAGAATATGTGAGTCTTTCACATGCCATGTGAAATGGATGGATGTGTTTTAGACCAATACATGAATAACATATTAGTTAATACCTCCCTAGCTAAGAGTGAGTGTTGATGTTTTGGTAGCTACGGGAGGTATTAATCTCCACGTGTAACCTTTGACTTAGAATAGAATATTCTGGAAGCAAGTGAACCATTAAACAGATGTGTGGAAACCATAGAAGACAAGTTGACCTAGAAGAATAATAATAATAGAATATTATCTTCTAGAAATACAAGTCGGCTCCATAGGAAAAAGATAAACAGAAAATATAATTACCATAAAGTCAGGTCAGCCCATCCAAAAAATAACTGGACAGATTAATATAAATAGAGGACATTTTATCTCATTTGGATAGTCACGATGTGCACAAGTCTTATGGAGAGGTGCAGTTGCAGCTGCAAGGAGGAATAAGGGTGTATGATCATCTATGTGGTCTTGGTCTCTCTCTAGTGCTATCTTGGTGATTCTCTTGCTTTTTCTTGGTGATTCTCTTGGTGGTTCTTCGTCAAACTCTTGGTGATATTCTTGGTGATACTCTTGGTGATATTCTTGCTAAGTATGGCACAAGTCTGAGAGAGTAGTGCAGTTGTAGCTGCTGCAGTCATGTATGGTACTTGTTATGTGGATATGGAGACTCTCTCTCTTGTGTGCTACCCTTGGAGAAGGAACGCTCTGCTTGTATTGAGTTGTTGCAGTTAGAAGCTAGGGTTTATATGCTGGTTCTAGTGTAGACTAGTTGGAATTATTCGAAGAAAAGGTTAATGTGCTTGGGGGTGGCATATGTGAATTCCTATGGTTGGGTGAAAATTATGTGACAATGTCTATGGTTAAACGAGCATACCAAAATTTCAACAGGTGGCCCCACCAAGTACCAGTTCAGATGGATCCAGAGTGCAAAAGGAGTCTTCCCTTAGGATCTAATAGGGAGGAGAAGCCTCTTGGGATAGTTCATAGGAGATCAGACTTCAGAGGAGGTCAACAAGTGCTAAGGGAGTAGATGGCTCCAGATATTGCATGGACTCAGAGGGAATCAAGTTTTAGAGAGAGCATGCGGACTCAAAGTGAGATAGATCTCAGAGAGAGTCAGTTGGTTTAGAGGGAGATATGATCATTCAAAGGGATTTCCCCCTCAAACTTAGGTGGGAGAGAGACATCTTTTAGTATTGACAGTGTCATAATTTGAGGAGTCCAGACAGAAGATTCCAAGGCAAGAGGCCTCTAGGATATGTGATACCTCCTTGGAGGATCCACTTGTTTCAATAGTATTTTCTACAGTGACAGAGGAGGCAGCGATTCAAGAGGAATGGGGTATAGTTTTTTCCTCAATCACAGAGCGAGCATCTAGATAGGTAGCAGGCCAGCAGGTTTGAGAGGATGCAATGGTGGAAGAGTATCAATCCATCATGAAGAATGATGTGTGGGAAATTAGTTCCAAGCAAACCTAAGGAGAAGTTTGTGGTGAGTTCCAAGTGAATCTATAATATCAAGCATATAGTAGATGGAAACATCGATAAATACAAAGCGATATTTGTGGAAAAATGATTCCCTAAGAAAGAGGGAGTGGATTATGAGGAGACACTTTTCTCCAGTCACCAGGTACACTTCCATCAGGACTATCATTTCTCTTGCTTCAGTGATGGGTTGGAAATTACATTAGATGGTTGTGAAGACAGTTTTCCTTAACAATCTAATTGAGGAGGAAGTGTACATAGAGAAACCTTAGGGCTTTCTGATACATGGGAAGGAGTCTCATGTTTTCAGTTTGAAGGAAGCATTATATGGACTCAAGAAGGCACCCAAAGCATGGTACTCCTGGATTGATGGAAACTTAAGAAGTTTAGGCTTCATTGAGAGTGATGCAGATCCAAACCTTTACTACAAGGTTGTAGATATTGATCCAGTGATATTGCTTTTGTATGTTGAGAAGAGTGGTTCATTGACAAGTGTAAGAGGGATTTGGCTTCAGATTTCAATGTGGAGGATCTTGGCTAGATGTACTATTTCTTGGGATTAGAGGTGTGATAGAGATCAGATGATATCTTCCTCATTCAATGGATATTGATGAGGTTCGATGTGATGGAATGCAATTCCATGGCTATACCTATGGAGAAAAATATGAAGAAGTTGATTGATTCTACTCCAGATTCATATTTGATGGATCCCACGATGTATAGGCAGTGGATTGGATCCTTGGTGTACATGTTTAACAAGGAGCCATATATTTTCTTTGCAAAGAGCACCGCGAGTCAATATTTGGTTGAAGCCAAGGTATTTCCATTGGGTTGTAATGAAGCATGTGTTAAGGTATCGGCATGGTACAGTTGGATATGGCTTGTCTCGGGTGGTGAAGTGAGGTTGTAGAGATATATATATTATGATTGGGTAGTGAGTGCAGTAGAAATATTGAGCACCTTTGATTGGTATCATCCATGATATCCTGGTTTAGTAGGAAACAAGGTTTTGTAGCACTCAATATAGCAGAGATGGAGTATGTCACAGCTAGTGTCATAAGTCATGAACCAGTGTGTCTTTGGAATCTTCTTCCAGGACTTCATCTGAGACATGGTGTAGAAGGGAGCATTGAAGCTTCAGCACATATCCACAAATGAGAAGATAGTGGACATTCTCACCAAGACTCTATCCAAAGCGAAGTTTGTTTACTTCAGGACAAGCTTGTTGTTGGTGTGCAACCCTAGGTTCGATTTATCTTGAACAACAAAACCCTTCAAACACTGGCCCTTTCGGAATCACCTACATACAAGTGAAGTCTCACCAGAGGCATCTCTTAGGGTTGTAGGAACCGAGTTTCTGCAGTAGTGATGGAATGGGAGGTGATCATCCTTGACATTCTTACTTATATATTATGCACGTGTTATTCTATGTTTTCTCTTCTTAGATTACTTAGTGAATTCAGTTATGGATTACCATTATACTTCAGATTGTAGCATAAACCAAGTATTGTAACATTCATAACCATTGCGTAATGATCACATAGAAGATAAATATAGTCTAAAATGCATCATGAAAGTATCCATGATCAATCACATAAAAGATAATAAATGCAGTAGTTAACGTGGTTCACCCAACTTTGGGCTACATCCACAATGGTTGGCTTCTTTATTATTCTTTTTGTAATTGTCTTAGGCTTGTGAACTGCGCTTACAAAGATACATCATGCTATATTATCCTTATTCTATCCCAGCCACTATGCAGTGCAAGCCTCTCTCTGCAACATCTTCTTAACATTCCGACATAGAATCTTTCCTTCTCAGCCTATTCTATCACTCTCCTTACTGACAAAAACTCTCGACAACTTGGAACAAACTCCACAATACTGCTTCAGAAGAACCCATATTCTCCCAACCCATTACATATGTATACATAAATTATAGGGATTAAAACCCTACTTTTTTCATCCCAAAACCTTATTACAATTCATGATAACTCAAGTTGACTTGTTGTTCGGGTTGGTCTACCTACTTTTTTATCTGCATGTTTCTTTTTCACTGTGACTGTTGTTCTTCATGCTTTTGCGCGTCTTGTTTTTTTTAGCATGTTGAAATTTTATCCTTCCTTTTCTCTCGCTTTCTTCTTTTGATTTATTCTTTGTTTTATTCTTCTGCTTTGTGTGTTCTTACTGCGCAATGTACTCTTGAATGTGCCTCCATTGTGCACTCCCAAGCCTACCTTGTATTTATTCTTCTTCTGTTGTCCACATCTTCCATACTTAGGATTTGCATTAATACTATTTCCATAATGTTTATCCAACATGCCCCCAACACTCACCTATGGCTCATCTCGAACCACTTAGGCATGTTGCGCTCTTCTGCGTACTTGGATGAACTTTTTGGAGGCCTCCTTAGATTCCACAACTTTCTTTATTATTTTTTCCTATGTTTCCACAATTTCTTATACACCCTGTGGGGTCAGGGACGTAAGATTTTCTTATGTTCTATGTGTTTCTTGATTCACCTTTCCCTATGCAGTGTCCAGTTCTCCTATCACCCTCAATGCTGCTTCTTGCAGTGGTCCTAGGCGTTGTTGGAGGATCTTCTGTTGATCTAGCATATTTTCAACTTCCACGTATGACTGTCTTTGTGCCAAAATGGTCATCATTCATTCAGTCGGTGGAAGGGTGTTTATGCTCTCTGATTCTTTTTACGCAATTTCCTGTGCATCCCTTAATTTTTATTCCACGACCTTCATTTATGTTTCCATATTTGTGCACTATCCTTGTAGATTTTTTCACATTCTTCCTCCAAATTCTTGATGTTTTCTACGGATATCATCATTGTTCTCTCTATTTCCTTCAGTGGTGTTCCCAACGTACTACGCAACTGTAGGTCCTCAATCCTCATGTAGAAGCCTTTGATGACTTCACCAATTTGAAGACCTACTCTTCCATAGTATCCTCTACTACTATCGATGCCTTTTGGATTTCTCTGTACAAATTTTAGATGACCTTTTGTATGCAATGTGCCATTTTCTCGACTTCATCCTTATCCTTCATTTATTTCTTGACCTTTCCTCCAGCCTCACTCTTTTCCTTCAATATGCTTTCAATTTTTTTCTCCACTACACTCTTTTCCTGCAGAGTCATGGTATATTCCTTTTGTATTTTTGTCTTTTCCTCTGCAACATTGATCAACTCGCTAGAAGTGGATTCTACGTGGATCTGTAATTCCTGTGTGATACCTATTTACAATCCCTATAACACAAGTGTGGGCATATGTGAGACAACTAAGTCTAAGTGACTTAGTCTTTGTACTTGTTCCTGCATCTTGGGTGTGGGGAACCCGATTGCATCTGCTAATATTTTTATCACAAGGTGCCCTTCAGCCATTTGTGAGAAGTGAGAAGTGAGAAGTGGTAGCTTATACTTCCCTCATCATGTATGTTGGTTTTCCTTCCGTGGATATCCTTTCTACTGTCAGGCTTACTATCTCCAGTCATTGTTGCAATTCAGTCAGCTTCTCTTGCATCTTCTTACCAATTTCTTCCTATTGTTGTGTCATATGTTGAACTACCTCCTCAATGGAATCCTTTACTTGGTAACCAATTTGTTCCATGCCATCATCTATTAGTGTATAAATGATCGGTTCCTTGTGAACTTTAATCTTTTTGCGTGCACTTCCTATTGGACCCTTCCCCTTATCCTTTATTTTCTTTCCTATCTCAGGAATTTTTTGTTGTATTTTTTCTATCGATGGTATGGTCTCGGGTACATCCTCTATGCCATTTCCTTGAACATTTTCATGATCATTACATGTATCCTTGTATTGCTCTGCCTCTTTGTTACCAGGTTGTGTTGTCTCAGTGTCATCTACAAGGATCTTCCAATCTGGGTCCCAATCTTGCATGATTAGTTGGATGTCCTCTTTAGTAACCTTGTATTTCGTCTAAACCCACTCCTCTCTTGGGTCCTTCTTTGCATGGACATATATATGATTTCAATATGCTCTAAACTACGCAATTGGTGCATATGCTTCCACCAGTTGTGATGTTATGTGCGATGTGTCCTTAATGCAATGTTGAATCATTTCCGCATAGAGAAAAAAATTTGTGTTGTTGTCTGTTTGGCATCGTTTATTCATCGTATACAAAAAGTTTTGGTATTTTTATGCTAAACAAGGCATCTCCCTTATGCCCAAGAAATATGCGCCCTTCAACTATTCCCATGTTGTCAACACAAGAGAAATTATAAGCCATGGATAATGGAACAACATGCCTCTATCTTGTGCGTCGGTGCAGTCAATAAGAAATTGATTTAACAAGAAGTGCACCCAGATCATTAAAGTCCCTTCCACACACTTCTATGTCGCAACTATCACTCTTTTTGGAGCTTGGTCCTTCCTGCATTTCCATAGTATTTTTCATGCTAATGTATGTGTCGCAAATCTGATAGTTGGGTCAAATATGCTTGGCACATCCAGGACGTGCACCCCTCTAGTTGTGTGAAACTTGTGTTTCATGGCCTCTGAAAAGCCTCTGTCTTTATTTTTGTCAACAAACATCAAGGTGGGATCTTCCCTCTTTGTTGGTAATCCTATGATCCTTGTGATCAAGTCTGTATCTATCAAAATTGGCCTATCCAGCCATAGATATCCTCCATGCACTTAAGATAGGAGAAAATAAACACATACATTGACTTCATTTCTCCATCTGAAGTGTGGGATGTCGAGCAGGTTAATTAGGCATGCTCGCTCCAATCCTTTGTCCCATACCTGGGGCACACGTATGATCTGACTTGTTGATGGGTCAACCTTTAGCTACATATAATCATGGGGCATTAGTTCGGGGAACTTCTCTATGTTTGTAATGCCATGGTATGCATCTTTGAGTTGTGGCACCTTCCTCAATAAATCTTCGTCGATGATGACCCCTTCTGGTATGTCAAGTGTCACCAATGTGTGTTTAACATTTTTCGGCATTGTCACTGGTGGGGCATCATCTTTTATTGGTGGACTATAATCATGGGAGAACCTTGGCTCCAAGCATGATGCTTCTCTCGGAGTCTACTCAACCTCCAGTACCTCTGGTTCTAGTGGTGATGTTTTTGTGTGGGCCTTATTTCGTATAGGAACTAGTGCTTTCAGTGGTGTCATTGTTGTAAAAACTCGTAACCTTTGACAATTGCTTCAACTCTGTATCCCCTTCTTCATTCTGCTCTTGTTCTTTATTCTCTCTCACGTACATGCACCTCGTAGTAACAATAATTCACGCTTGGTGACCCTCAACTGGTTTTGTGCCTCCTTTCCCACTTTTCATGTCCCATCCCACCTTAACTAACTTGTCCAATCTGCCAACAGGGTTGTTGAATGGTTAAATAAATGTGGCTTTATTACCAAATATGTCGTTGGATTTTATCCTTGTACTACCAATCTGTCATGATTTTCGACGGTTTTTACCATTTATGATTATACGACGCATTTATGACCTACCATTACCACTTTGTAGTTGTCTCTTCCTTTCTTCAATGCTTTTAACAGTCTTGTGAGTATTGTATTGTGCATTTTTTCTTGCTTCCTCGTTTGTTTGCTTCGCGATCTTCTGTGTCTATGTATTTTTTTCTTAATTGGCACAGTTTCATCCTGATAGCACGAAAATCATTCATTCTTCACTATTTATTATGCCTTTGTACTCTCTAATATTTTTCTTTTCATTTTTCTACTTTTTACTTGTTTTTCTTGTTTTTTCTACTTTTATTTGATTTTTTATGTTTGACCTCCCTACTATCGTACAATTACTATGATACAAGTGTTCTGGTGCAGTTTCATATTATTGCATTGAGGTTCAATCATCTCTATAGAGCTTCAGTCGAATTCGATTCAACATTCCTCCAAGGACTTCTCCATTCAAGGTTTCCAACTGTGCAACACCTGCCTCTGTCACATGATGAATCACATAGGTTCCTAACCAATGCATTCTAAATTTTCCTAGATGTTGCATAAACTTATTGTCATATAGTAATACTAAGTCTCTCACTTGGAACTTCTTATGTTTAATGTGTTTATCATGCCATGTCTTTTCTCTTTCCTTCTAAAATTGTTGATGGAAACCTGCTACAAATTGAATATATTCCACAAGTTGTACCAACTATGAAAATATCTCCTCTATTGTGTCAGAGTCCAAAATATCATTGGTCGTTGCAATGCGAGGGCTAGGTAGAATAAACTCCATTGTAAATAAAACTTGTTTCCAATAGACCAACCTAAAAGGTGTCTTCCCTATCAACTTTTTACTTGTAGTGATTTTTATAGCACAAGTTGTAGGTTGGGAAAATCCTAACCCAACCACAAAAGCAAGTGCTACAACTTGCGAATCCTACACCCAATGTCACCTCGATGTAAGTCTCGCACTTCAAGGGTGACTAGATCACTCTAGGGAGGCGATCCTGGTGACCCCAGGGGGAAAGGGAAGGATGAAGGGAAGTGTAAGGAAAATTCCCCCTGAATGTCAAGTGATGGAAGAATAGATTAGCTGAAAATGGTAAGTGAAGAGAGGTAAATGGATACCAAGTGAAGAGATAGTTGTCAATGCATCTGTACCTGCCCGAAACATAAGAAAAGACACCTTGCAATGATATGTGTTAGTATGGATCAGCAAGTTAAGCTTGAAGTCCCTAATTTGTAGAAGTGGATGACATTTTATATCAGAAAATAAAGTATCCAAATCATCATATAAAGCACAAGATCAATTGGAAATATCATCAATGAATTTAGTAATCAATTATGACTTGAGCATAGCACTTTAAGACTAAATAAAGAAAGTTGTTGTAAAATGATTTTCTACAGTAAATTAGCATCCTTATGGCCATAGAATTCAATGACATGCAGAAGCTAAATCAACCATAGAAAAATCCCCAAAACTAGTTTAGACAATGCACTCTATATAGTGGAATTACTGGCTAAAAAATGGAGGAAAGTTAGGGTCTAGTTAGTGAGATATTAGCACCTAGGGTTATTTATTTTCTACAGCCTAATGGCTGTAGAAAACAAGTTAGTATAGAAATGAAAAATAATGGAAGAAAAGGGACGAACAAAGGGAAGAAAAACCCCTAAGGCATCAAGATCATTATCCAAAAGAGAAAGATTGTAAAGGTTGAAATTTCATGTTTGTCGAGGCAAATGTTTTGTATCTCCAATGCAAATTAAAAATACGATTGATTCCTTACTATTGGGTTTGTGGGGTCAATGGAAAATATGGCTTGGCTAAGCAGTTGGGGGTGTATGCCCTTGTAGTTCCCAAGTGTAGCTAAGTCAATCTAGGAAATTCCAAGAGGGTGTACACCCTTGTACTTCTCTTGGCACAACCTTGAAAAATATATTTGACCTTGAGAAGTAAAACTTGGATTGAAATGTTTGATCCACAAATCCCTAGGGGTGTAAGCCCTTTTACTTCCTAGGGTTTGCAAAACAAACCAAGATGACCTTGGAGGGTATATGCTCTTGTAGTTCTCCAAGGAAACTTGTAAAAAATGACCTTTCTTAAGCAAGAGAACAAACCTTGGAGAGGGTGTATGCTCTTATACTCCTCCAATGGTTCTAACCAACAATAATTATGGGAAAAAAGCAATACAAAAGAGAATAAATGCACATTTTCCCTTACCAATTACACAACAAAGTTAGATCAAACCTTAATCTTCCAAGTTAATTCCATCCACATGCATAAGAAAGAGTCTCCAAGCATAGCGCATCACTTTTCACCATCAATAGAAAATATAAACCATAACAATTTCACAAGAGATAGAAAGATACAAGAGGGTCGAACATTTCAGATAAGTATCATTCTCCACAAGGGAGAGCTATCATAAAAATGAAATCTTATGATCTCTATTTATACAAAATGTAGCTAACATATTTTGTTCACATACTTTAGGGTAGAAACAAAATATTAGGGGTTAACAACCCTAATATTTCCCCTTTTACAAAATAATATTAAACAATTCCTTTAAAATTTCACTTTTGCACAAATAAAACCCTAATTTATAATGACATCATCAACCCTTTAGGGGACGTTTTAGCATTAGGAGAAAGTTGTTGGTGTAGGAGGAGGGTGTCTAGGCTTTCCAAAGCCACTTCCTTCAGGGTCAAGACCTCAAACCCCTGAAAACTTCCAAGTTCCAAATCATATCATCTCACCACCATGCCATAGCCCCCAACACATGATGTCATGCTTAAAAAGAGGATGTTTTTCCCCTCCTGGGAAAATCGTTTCGCAAGTGAGGGTTGGGATATGTCGTCCAAGTCATCATCAAGGCCTTCCAAGTCTGATCTTTCTCATCCATCATGCAGGCCCCCGACATCCAACATATGGGCTTGTAGCCCCATGGAATCCCAAGCTAGGCTTGTTCTCCCAAAAATGTCCACCAACTAGGTCCTACAAAGACAAATGAACATGCCCTCCAAGGATATCAAGTCATAACATCATGATAATTGAATCTAATCAACAAATAAGTCATCTAATCATGTGCATCAAATATCACTATATCAAACAATTAACATCTCAAAGACATTATGTGACTTGTCAAGCTTAAATATGGTAGGGTTGATGAGGTGTTGTATTGGGTAGATCTTTCCCTATGTCAAGGAGAGATTCCAAGGGGTCCCTCTCTAATCCATGTAAAGTGTATGAGGTGGTTTGGGCCAAGACTCAATGGGCATAGGGCTCATAACATACAAGGGGTCATAGTGTCTCATTCATGGGTTCCTTTGTAGAGGGTGTGTGGTACCTTCGTCTGCAATGCACTTTTTCCAAGACCATCAATTTCCTTTTATCTTTCTTTATTTATATTTTATTTCATAATTGCATAAGGATAGATTGAAGGTCACTTCCCTGGCATGGTGACTAGGTGATGGCAATTTCACCCACAAACACCTAATGGAAATGAGAAGGTTGGATCGTGATGAGACCCCCTTTCTCTCATCCATGCAACTGAGAGTCATTTCCCTAGTTTGGTGACCAAATGATGACAATGTCATACCACTAGATATTCAAGGATGTGATAGGTCGACTCGTGATGAGATCTCATATCCTTCAACTAACATTTCAAACATTTATTTATTATGTTGTGGGTCCCCTTTATTTAAAGATAAGTGTTTCATTGTTTTCTTGGGTGATCTCTAGGTGAATCATATGGAAGGTTTATATGAGGCTTTTATCTTTTACCCAACATCAACCCCTATGGGCCTTTAGCCCCTTCTTCCCATAGAATGATGGGCAACCCCTTCTTGGGTCAATATACACTAATATCCAAAGAGATAAGGAAATGGAGGGGAATAATGATGGAAAGTGGTAAGTATGGTCGGTAATGGTATGATGGCTCATTAAGGGATTTCCCAGTAGAAAACCCATCCCCAAGGAAAACCACTTACTAGGGCACAATGTCAACCACCAAGGTGAAGCAGGGAAAAACGCATAATGTCCAAGCGTGTATCATGAAATCTAGAGAAATATAAGATAAAACATAATCAAATGGATTAAATATTGAAATGATTATCACCATAATACTAACTTGTACCTCATGGAGCAAGGCCTATTTCCTTTCGGAAGCCAGTCGGTGTGGTGGATTCCATCTATAAATTTGTGACCATCTGTGGTGGTGAGTGGGTTTTCCATATATGCAAAGGGTACTTATGGTCATGTAGTCTCTCGACACTCCATATCTGCAACCTAAGGGAATCTATACATCAACTCCTTAGTTATCCACAAAATTTGGATAACATTTGGCTCCTACTTAGGGACATGTGCTCACAGTAGAGTGCATGAGAACCGCAACATCTCCTGGTAGACCTGTTCCTACAAGGAAACATCAAATTTTCAAGGGAAGGATGGCCCACTCATCCTTGTTCTCATATGATGATAATCAAAGCCCACTAAACTAGTAAAATAAAATTTTGACATTTTTTTCAAAAAATTCTAAACTAAGCATGAAATCAATATGAAAGTGGAGTAGCCCACAGGGGTGTAGATCGACTAGCAAGTGTCGTGTAAATGGAACGAAATATGTAAAGGATGTCACAAGTTTGATTCTCACCCCAATTTACCCGTTCCCCATTCTTGTGAGTTGTGTGGACGCACCTGGAGGTTATAGTGGTAGAAAACAGGAATTGACCCTGTGTCACGCGAGTACGAGAACTACCCAAATTCTCAATTTCGCCAGTACAAAAAAAATATATGCAAGTAGAGAAAAATGAAAATGAAATGCATCTAAACTAAATAAGAAATCAAAATTCAAATGTAGGGAAGAAAGATGACTTACCTACTTACCTGGGGTCCTGGGACCCTCAAGATTAAGCCCCAAAGGTGTCAGGTGAAATCGTACAACCATTGAAACCACCTGATCATCGAACGAAGACATTTACCCTTGTTCTTAATCATGTGAAACAAAAAATATAATTCTATCACATAGTAATCATGACCATAAAAATACATATAATCAATCATGAAATAAAACTCATGGAGATGGGTGGGAGGGAGGAAATCCTGCTGAAAAGAGAAACCACAATCTCGGTCATCCTGTAACTCTCACTTGAAATCGTATCCACAAGTTCGATCTATCCATCTCTGGAGTGGACTAGATGATGGATCATCTTCATCCTCAATTACAATATCACTGCTCCTTGAAGGTTGAGAAAGGACAAGAGATCCAAAGAAAACCCTATGATTTCCCAAACAAGAGGAAATGGGGTAAGGCACATCCTTAGAGGAGAAATCCTTTGTTGGACTCAGGAAACGTCTCTTATTTGTCGGCAAACCCGTGCCCAAAGTCTCAACATAAAACTACTTCCTTTTGGTAGTATGGACCTTGGATTTCTTTGGGAAGGCCACAACCTGGTGTCTATCAAAATATAAGTATGGTGGTTGAAAATCATTCTGAAAATGCTACGTCAAGTCATCCTCGAAAGGATGGAACAAATATGTGATCATGTCACCAGCACCATCCCAAACATCTGAGTCATATATGTACGGAGACCAATCCTTTGTTTGAGGGATTCTCTCAACGTCATAAGTGGGATCTTCGTCAAAGGTGAAAAGGCTCATGTCCCATCCATGTTTTCCAATATGTATGAAAGTATCAATATGTTGATTGACTGCATCTAAGGCCTCTTCACTTCCAGGATCATGGAACAGGTTGTCATCAATATCCTCTAAAGCGGCATAACTCATAGTGATCTCCTCTTGATCTTCAATGAGATAAGCTTCATTATGGTCTTATTAGAAGCTTTATTCATAAGTATGTTCTCCAAGCACATCTTCATATATGAGGTCTTGGTCTTTGAAATATTCATGCAATAACTCTTTTACTTGGTTCATCAACTCTTCAGTGGCTTTATTAGTAGGCTTTTCCCTTTCCATCTGCAAAATTTCCTTCCATGAGGGATGGAAGGGTCTTGGTTGATTCCAAGGTGCATGCATAGTCACATTGACTAGAAGAACACCTCAAAGGAGTTTCTAGGGGAGAGAAAGGATTATCAAAGGATGAAAGGGGCGAGCAAGGGAAAGGTGGGTTCAGGAAAGCTAGAGTCACGAGACAAACTTTAAAGAAATTTTGTCAAAGGAAAAGGGTAGGTTCTTGGAGTGTAGTAACCAGGAAATATCGGGATGAAGGCTTTGTAAAAGAGACTTACCAAAATTTTCATTTAGGGAATGAAGAGGATTCAAAATCCTCCTTGGCAACGGCGCCAAAATGTTATAGCACAAATTGTAGGTTAGGAAAATCCCAACCCAACCACAAAAGCAAGTGCTACAGCTTGGGAATCCTACACCCAATGTCACCTCGATGTAAGTCTCGCACTTCAAGGGTGACTAGGTCACTCTAGGGAGGCGATCCTGGTGACCCTAGGGGGAAAGAGAATGATGAAGGGAAGTGTAAGGAGAAGTCCCCCTGAAGGTCAAGTGATGGAAGAATATATTGGCTAAGAAATGGTAAGTGAAGAGAGGTAAATGGATACCAAGTGAAGAGATAGTTTCCAGTGTACCTGTACTTGCATGAAACACAAGAAAAGACACCTTGCAATGCTATGTGTTGGTATAGATCATAAAGTTAAGCTTATTTCCATAATTTGCAGCAGTGGATGACATTTTATATCAGAAAATAAAGTATCCAAATCAGCATATAAATCACAAGATCAATTGGAAATCTCATCAATGAATTTAGTAATCAATTATGACTTGACCATAGCACTTTAAGACTAAATAAATCAAGTTGTTGTAAAATGATTTTCTGCAGTAAATTATCATCCTTATGGCCGTATCATTCAATTACATGCAGCAGCTAAATCAACCATAGAAAAATCCCCAAAACCAGTTTTGACAGTGCACCCTAGTTAGTGGAATTACTGGCTAAAAAATGGAGGAAAGTTAGTGTCTAGTTAGTGGGATATTAGCACCTAGGGTTAGTGATTTTCTACATCCTAATGTTTGTAGAAAACAAGTTAGTACAGAAATGATAAATTATGGAATAAAAGGGACGACCTAAGGGAAGAAAAAACCCCAAGGCATCAATATCATTATCCAAAAGAGAAAGCTTGTAAAGGTTGAAATTTCACGTTTGTCGAGGCAAATGTTTTGTATCTCCAATGCAAATTAAAAATATAATTAATTTCTTACTATTGGGTTTATGGGGAAATGGAAAAGATGGCTTGGATAAGCACTTGGGGGTGTACGCCCTTGTATTTCCCAAGTGTAGCTAAGTCAATCTAGGAAATTTCAAGAGGGTGTGCGCCCTTGTACTTCTCTTGGCACAACCTTGAAAAATACATTTGACCTTGAGAAGCAAAACTTGGATTGAAATGTTTGATCCACAAATCCCTAGGGGTGTAATCCCTTTTACCTCCTAGGGTTGGAAAAACAAACCAAGATTACCTTGGAGGGTGTATGCTCTTGTAGTTCTCCAAGGAAACTTGTAAAAAATGGCCTTTCTTAAGCAAGAGAACAAACCTTGGGGAGGGTGTATGCCCTTATACTCCTCCAAGGATTCTAACCAACAATAATTATGGAAAAAAAGTAATACAAAGACAATAAATGCATATTTTTCATTACCAATTCCACAACAAAGCTAGATCAAACCTTAATCTTCCAAGTTAAGTCCATCCACATGCATAATAAAGAGTCTCCAAGCATAGTGCATCACTTTTCACCATCAATAGAAAATATAAACCATAACAATTGCACAAGAGATAGAAAGAGCCAAGAGGGTCGAACATTTCAGATAAGTATCCTTCTCCATAAGGGAGAGCTATCACAAAAATCAGATCTTATGATCTCTATTTATACAAAATGTAGCTAACATAGTGTGTCCACATAATTTAGGGTAAAACACAAGATTAGGGTTTAACAACCCTATTATTTCCCCTTTTACAAAATAATATTAAATAATTCCTTTAAATTTTCACTTTTGCACAAATAAAACCCAAATTTAGAATGACATCACCCCTTTAGGGGACGTTTTGGCATTAGGAGCAAGTCGTTGGTGTAGGAGGAGGGTGTATAGGCTTTCCAAAGCCTCTTCCTTCAAGGTAAAGACCTCAAACTCCTCAAAACGTCCAAGTCCCAAAGCATATCATCTCACCACCATGCCCTAGCACCCAACACATGACGTCATGCTCAAAAAGAGGATGTTTTTTCCCTCTTGGGAAAATTGTTTGGAAAGTGAGGGTTGGGCTATGTCATCCAAGTCATCATCCAGGCCTTCCAAGTCTAATCTTTCTCATCTAGAATGTGGTCCCTCGGCATCCAACCTGTGGACTTGTAGCCCCATGGAAGCCCAAGCTAGGCTTGTTCTCCCAAACTTTTCCACCAACTAGGTCCTACAAAAACAAATAAAAACGCCCTCCAAGGATCTCAAGTCATAACATCATGATAAGTGAATCCAATATATAAATAATCCATCTAAACATGTGCATCAAATATCACTATATCAAACAATTAACAGCTCAAAGACACTATGTGACTTGTCAAGCTTAAATATGGGAGGGTAGATCTTTCCCTAGGTCAAGGAGAGATTCCAAGGGGTCCCTCTCTAAGCCATGTAAAGTGTATGAGGTTGTTGGGGCCAAGACTCAATGGGCATAGGGCTCATGACATACAAGGGGTCATAGTGTCTCGTTCATGGGTGCCTTTGTAGAGGGTGTGTGGTACCTTCGTCTACAATGCACTTTTTCCAAGCCCATCAATTGCCTTTTATCTTTCTTTATTTATATTTTATTTCATAATAGCATAAAGAGAGATTGAAGGTCACTTCCCTGGCGTGGTGACCAGGTGATGGAAATGTCACCCATAAACACCTAATGGAAATGAGAAGGTTGGCTCATGATGAGACCCCCTTTCTCTCAACCATGCAACTGAGAGTCATTGCCCTAGTTTGGTGACCAGATGATGACAATTTCATACCACTATATATTCATGGATGTGATAGGTTGACTCGTGATGAGACCTCATATCCTTCAACTAACCTTTCAAGCATTTCTTTATTATGTTGTGGGTTCCCTTTATTCAAATATAAGTGTTTCATTGATTTCTTGGGTGATCTCTAGGTGAAGCATATGGAAGGTTTATATTAAGCTTTTATATTTTACCCATCATCAACCCCTATCGGCCTTTAGCCCCTTCTTCCCATAGAATGAGGGACAATCTCGTCTTGGATCAATATACCCTAAAACCCAAAGAGATAATGAAATGGAGGGGAATAATGATGGAAAGTGGTAAGTATGGTCAGGAACGGTACAATGGCTCATTAATGGATTTCCCAGCAGCAAACCCATCCCCAAGGAAAACCACTTACTAGGGCACAATTTCAACCACCAAGGTGAAGCAGGGAAAAACGCATAATGTCCAAGCGTGTATCATGAAATCTACATAAATCTAAGATACAACATAATCAAATTCCTTAAATATTGAAATGATGCTCACCATAATACTAACTTGTACCTCATGGAGCAAGGCCCACTACCTTCCGAAAGTCAGCCGGTGTGGTGGATGCCATCTGTAAATTTGTGACCATCTATGGTGGTGAGTGGGTTTTCCATCTATGCAAAGGGTACTTTTGGTCATGTAGTCTCTCAGCACTACATATCTGCAACCTAGGGGCCTTGATACATCATCTCCTTAGTTATCCATAAAATGGGGATAACATTTGGCTCCTACTTGGAGACATGTGCTCACAATAGAGTGCATGAGAACCGCAGCATCTCCTGGTAGACCTGTTCCTACAAGGAAACATCAAATTGTCAAGTGCAGGATGGCCCACTCATGCTTGTTCTCATATGATGATAATCAAAGACCACTAAACTATAAAAAGAAAATTTTGACATTTTTTCAAAAAATTCTAAACTAAGCATGAAATCAATATGCAAGTAGAGTAGCCCGCAGGGGTGTAGACCGACTAGCAAGTGTCGTGTAAATGGAAGGAAATATGTAAAGGATGTCTAAAGTTTGATTCTCACCCTGATTTACCTTTGCCCCATACTTGTGACTTGTGTGGACGCACCTGAAGGTTATAGTGGTAGCATATGGGAATCGACCTTGTGTCACGCGAGTATGAGAACTGCCCAAGTTGTTGATTCCACCAGTAAAAAAAACAAATATGCAAGTAGAGAAAAATGAAAATGAAATGCATCTAAACTAAATGAGAAATCAAAATGCAAATGTAGGGAAGCAATATGACTTACCTACTTACCTGGGGTCCTGGGACCCTAAAGATTAAGCCTCGAAGGTGTTAGGTGAAATCGTACAACCAATGCAACCACTTGATCATCAAACGAAGACATTTCCCCCTGTTCTTAATCATGAGAAACAACAAATATATTTCTAGCACATAGTAATCATGAGCATAAAAATACATATAATCAATCATGAAATAAAACTCATGGATATCGGTGGGAGGGAGGAAATCTTGTTGAAAAGAGAAACCACAATCTTGATCATCCTAGAACTCTCACTTGCAAGCATATCCACAAGTTCGATCTATTCATATCTGGAGTGGACTAGATGGTGGTTCATCTTCATCCTCACTTACTAGATCATTGCTCCTTGAAGGCTGAGAAAGGACAAGAGATCCAAAGAGAACCCTATGATTTCCCAAACAAGAGGAAACGGGGTAAGGCACAGCCTTAGAGGAAAAATCCTTCATCGGACTCAGGAAACGTCTCTTATTTGTCTACAAACCCCTGCCTAAAGTATCAACATTAAATTACTTACTTTTGGTAGTATGGACCTTGGATTTCTTTGGGCAGGCCATGACTTGGTGTCTATCACAATCTAAGTATGGTGGTTGAAAATCATCCTGAAAACATTGCATCAAGTCATCCTCGAAAGGATGGAACAAATATGTGATCATGTCACCATCACCATCACCATCCCAAACATCTGAGTCATATATGTCCGAAGAACAATCCTTTGTTTGAGGGATTCCCTCAACGTCATAAGTGGGATCTCCATCAAAAGTGAAAAGGCTCATGTCCCATCCACGTTTTCCAATCTGTATGAAAGTTTCAATATGTTGATTGAGTGAATCTGAGGCCTCTTCACTTCCAGGATCATGGAATAGGTTGTCATCAATATCCTCGAAAGGGTCATAAATCATAGTGTTCTCCTCTTGATCTTCAACGTGATAATCTTCATTAGGGACTTCTTGGAAGCTTTCCTCATAAGTATGTTCTTCAAGAACATATTCATCTATGAGGGCTTGGTCTTCGAAAGATTCATGAAATAACTCTTTTACTTGGTTCATCAACTCTTCAGCGCATTTATTAGCAGCTTTTTCCCTTTTCATCTGCAAAATTTCCTTCCATGAGGGATGGAAGGGTCTTGGTTGATTCCAAGGTGCCTGCATAGTCCAATTGACTACAAGAACACCTTAAAGGAGTTTCTAGGGGAGAGCAAGGATTATAAAAGGATGAAAGGGGAGATCATGGGAAAAGTAAGTAAAGAAAAGGTGGTTTCAGGAAAGTTTGAGTCACCAGACAAACTTTAAAGAAATTTTGTCAAAGGAAAAGGGTAGGTTCTTGGAGTGGAGTCACCAAGAAATCCCGAGATGAAGGCTTTGTGAAAGAGACTTGCCAAAAGTGTCGTTTAGGGAATGAATAGGATTCAAAATCCTCCTCGGAAATGGTGCCAAAATGTTATAGCACAAATTGTAGGTTGGGAAAATCCCAACCCAACCACAAAAGCAAGTGCTATAACTTGGGAATCCTACACCCAATGTCACCTCAATGTAAATCTCACACTTCAAGGGTGACTAGGTCACTCTAGGGAGGTGATCCCGATGACCCTAGGGGGAAAGAGAAGGATGAAGGGAAGTGTAAGGATAATTCCCCCTAAAGGTCAAGTGATGGAAGAATATATTGGCTGAAAATGGTAAGTGAAGAGAGGTAAATGGATACCAAGTGAAGAGATAGTTGTCGGTGCACCTGTACCTGCCTAAAACACAAAAAAAAGACACCTTGCAATGCTATTTGTTGGTATGGATCATAAATTTAAGCTTGATGTCCCTAATTTGTAACAGTGTATGACATTTTATATCAGAAAATAAAGTTACCAAATCAGCATATAAAGCACAAGATCAATTGGAAATCTCATCAATGAATTTAGTAATCAATTACGACTTGAGCATATCACTTTAAGACTGAATAAGGCAAGTTGTTATAAAATTATTTTCTGCAGTAACTTATGATCCTTATGGACGTAGAATTCAATGACATGCAGCAGCTAAATCAACCATAGAAAAATCCCCAAAACTAGTTTAGACAGTGCACCCTAGTTAGTGGAATTACTGGCTAAAAAATGGAGGAAAGTTAGCATCTAGTTAGTGAGATATTAGCACCTAGGGTTAGTGATTTTCTACATCCTAATGGCTGTAGAAAACAAGTTAGTACAGAAATGATAAATTATGGAAGAAAGGGGACAACCTAAGGGAAGAAAAAACCCCAAGTCATCAAGATCATTATCTAAAAGAGAAATCTTGTAAAGGTTGATATTTCACGTTTATCGAGGTAAATGTTTTGTATCTCCAATGAAAATTAAAAATATGATTAATTCCTTACTATTGCGTTTATGGGGTCAATGGAAAATATGTCTTGGCTAAGCACTTGGGGGTGTATGCCCTTGTAGTTCCCAAGTGTATCTAAGTCAATCTAGGAAATGTCAAGAGGGTGTACGCCCTTGTACTTCTCTTGGCACAACCTTGAAAAATATATTTGACCTTGAGAAGAAAAACTTGGATTAAAATGTTTGATCCAAAAATCCCTAGGGGTGTAAGCCCTTTTACTTCCTAGGGTTTGCAAAACAAAGCAAGATGACCTTGGAGGGTGTATGCTCTTGTAGTTCTCCAAGGCAACTTGTAAAAAATGGCCTTTCTTAAGAAAGACAACAAATCTTGGGGAGTGTGTATGCCCTTATACTCCTCCAAAGGTGCTAAACAACAATAATTATGGGAAAAAAGTAAGACAAAAGACAATAAATGCATATTTTCCCTTACCAATTCCACAACAAAGCTAGATCAAACCTTAATCTTCCAAGTTAAGTACATCCACATGCACAAGAAAGAGTCTACAAGCATAGTGCATCACTTTTCACCATCAATAGAAAATATAAACCATAACAATTGCACAAGAGATAGAAAGAGCCAAGAGGGTCGAACATTTCAGATAAGTATCCTTCTCCATACTGGAGAGCTATCATAAAAATGAGATCTTGTGATCTCTATTTATACAAAATGTAGCTAACATAGTGTGTCCAAATAATTTAGGGTAAAATACACGATTAGGGGTTAACAACCCTAAACTTTCCCCTTTTACAAAATAATATTAAACAATTCCTTTAAAATTTCACTTTTGCACAAATAAAACCCTAATTTAGAATGATGTCACCCCTTTAGGGGATGTTTTGGCATTAGGAGCAAGTCGTTGGTGTAGGAGGAGGGTGTATAGGCTTTCCAAAGCCACTTCCTTCAAGGTAAACACCTCAAACCCCTCAAAACATCCAATTCCCAAAGCATATCATCTCACCACCATGCCATAGCACCCAACACATGACGTCATGCTCAGAAAGAGGATGTTTTTTCCCTCCTGGGTGCCTTTGTAGAGGGTGTGTGGTACCTTTGTCTGCAATGCACTTTTTCCAATCCCATCAATTGCCTTTTATATTTCTTTATTTATATTTTCTTTCATAATAGAATAAGGAGAGATTGAAGGTCACTGCCCTGGCGTGGTGACCAGGTGATGGCAATTTCACCCACAAACACCTAATGGAAATGAGAAGTTTGGCTTGTGATGACACCCCCTTTCTCTCAACCATGCAACTGAGAGTCATTGCCTTGGTTTGGTTACCAAATGATGACAATGTCATACCATTAGATATCCATGGACGTGATAGTTCGGCTCGTGATGAGACCTGTTATCCTTCAACTAACCTTTCAAGCATTTATTTATTATGTTGTGGTTCCCCTTTATTCAAAGATAAGTGTTTCATTTCTTTCTTGGGTGATCCCTGGGTGAAGCATCTGGAAGGTTTATATGAGGCTTTTATCTTTTTTCCAACACCAACCCCTCTGGGCCTTTAGCCCCTTCTTCCCATAGAATGAGGGACAACCCCTTCTTGTGTCAATATACCCTAAAATGCCAAGAGTTAAGGAAATGGAGGGGAATAATTATGGAAAGTGGTAAGTATGGTCGGGAACTTCACAATGGCTCATTAAAAGAGTTCCCAGTAGCAAACTCATCCCCAAGGAAAACCACTTACTAGGGCACAATGTCAACCATCAAGGCAAAGCAGGGAAAAAGGCATAATGTCCAAGCACTTATCATGAAATCTAGAGAAATCCAAGATACAACATAATCAAATGGATTAAATATTTAAATGTTGCTCACCATAATACTGATTTGTACCTCATGGAGCAAGTCTCACTACCTTCCAAAATCCATTCGGTGTGGTGGATGCCATCTTTAAACCTGTGACCATCTATGGTGGTTAGTGGTTTTGCATTTGTGCAAAGGGTAATGTTGGTCATGTAGTCTCTCGGAAATCCATATATGCAACATGAGGGCCTTGAGACATCATCTCCTTAGTTATCCACAAAATGGGGATAACAGTATTGTAGGGCCATAATACTGCAAAAACTCTTAAGTCCCAATCATCTCTCCATACGTTACAGATCTGTGTTAAGGAATTCTCCAGAATCTTATTGAAAGCTTATATTGTCCCATTGGCTTGAGGATGATACGGGGTACACTTCTGATGATGAATTTGAAATTCCTCAGTCAATGTTTCAATTGTTTTATTTAGAAAGTGTGTTCCTTGATCACTAAGTAATATGCGTGGACATCCGAATCGTGTGACTACATTCTCAAATAGAAATCATGAATCAGTCTTTGTGGTGCAGTCTATGATGTGTGTTGATTCTGCCCATCTTGTCAAATACTTCATCGCAGTGATTATGTACCTCGCCCCTAATCTTCTCGCTTGTGGATTGATTGGCCCCATAAAATATATGGCCCATTTATCAAATGCTTGCAATGTACCTTATGGATTTAAAGGAATTCCACCCTTCCTGAATGGATTTCTCACCCTTTGAAAAACATTACATGCTTGAAAATTATCTTTAGCGTATCTATGAAGTGTGGGCCACCAAATCCCTATGCATAAAAATTTCTGTGCAATTGTTTTTTCTGTGTAATGTCCTCCTACAATCCCTTCATGTTCTTTTGTGACTATCATAGGCCTTTCTTCTTCCAACATAGGTTGATAATTTGTTTCTTTAACTACCAGTTGTTTCTTCTGCACAAATGTCATGTCTGATGGGGCCATTCCTGTACTTAGAAACTGCACGATGTTCGAGAAGTAATCATCCACCATTTTAACTGCAAATAGTTGTGCATCTAGTAAGTTGTCATCTAAATTACCTGCATATTCTCCTAATAGTATGCGCAATAGATGATATGGTCCTACATTAAACTTCCATGGTTTCACCACAACCTCAAAATCGTATTCTTAAAACAACAGTAGCCATCTGCATATTCTCCCCCCCAACACTAGTTTGTTCACCAAGTATTTTAGTGTATAATGGTCAATATACATCTTAAAAAGAGACCCCAATAAATAATGTCTGAACTTTTGCAACGTGTATACCATTTCCAATCCTTCCCATTCTATGTTGGTGTAATTCTTCTCTGCTATGGAGAGATTCCTACTTCCAAAAGCAATCAGGTTATCTATGTCTCTACAATATATCAGATATAAAAAGTATGTTGAACAGAAATGAAATGCTAGAAATGGCAGAATAACAGTAATATAACCAGCATAATCTCCACAATAACATAGAAATGATATAATAACAACAACATAAATAGCACTTTGATTCAGAAAGCAATGTTCACAGACCTCTTCGAGGGGGCGACCTCCAGTCGAGAAGCGCTCTGTTACAATAATCTTCAAGCTAGGGTTTTCATACCCTCGACCCTTATTTATACTAAATATGTCTATCAAGAGAAGCATCTAGAGGAATATCCTTCTAGAAGCGGAAGCTTCTATTAGGTATTCTTACATCTGATGTATTCTAGTTTATTGAAAGGTCTTATTAATATTGACCTTTATTACATCCGAATATATTGATCTACCTATGTGCGGGTTAGGACCCTAACATGTCCGCCCCCTTAAAAACAGCCTTGTCCTCAAGGCTTGAGATGTGGGAACTAATGCATAATGGTAGCATGTTCCCAAGTGGCATCTGCTGGAGTCGTATCTTTCCACTGGACTAGCACTTCCTTGATGGTTCTCTGATGCAGGCGACGCTCACGCTGGTCCAAAACTGCTTCTGGCTATAACCAAATGGATCCTTCTTCATCTAACTCTGGAAGGTTGGTTTGAATTTTTCACCTAGTTCCAATCACCTTCTTTAAGCATGAAACATGAAAAATAGGATGTAGCTTCGACTGACTGGGCAGAGCTAACTGATAGGCAACTTGCCCCACACGCTTGAGAACTGTATAAGGACCATAAAATTTGGGCGCTAACTTCTGACAATGCTCGGCCTTGAGGGAAGTTTGCTTGTATGGTTGCAGTCATAGAAACACTTGATCCCCTTCTGCAAATTGACATTCAGAGCGACCTTGATCTGCTTGTTGCTTCATGCGATTTTGTGCCATGACCAAGTTCTCTTTAAGGGTATGAAGAATATCCTCTCAAATTGTAACTGTTTGGTCAACCGCCTAGACCTTCGAGGTACCCGATAAGTATGAGAGAACTGAAGGTGCCTTCTGTCCATATACCACTTCAAAAGGAGTCATGCGTGTAGCTATATGGTAGGAAGTGTTGTACCACCATTCAACTAGGGGTAACCATTGAGCCCACTGATGTTGCTTCTCAGAGGCAAAACACCTCAAATATTTTTCCAAACACTTGTTGAAAACTTCTGTTTGACCATCAGTCTGAGGATGATAAGTTGTGTTGAGATGCAATTGGGTTCCCTGTAGCTTAAACAATTCTTGCCAAAAATTGCTTGTGAAAGTTGGGTCACGATCAGAAATAATAGAGTGTGGCATGCCATGAAGCTTGAAGACCTGGTCCATGAAAATTTGAGCCACCTTGGATGCAGTAAATGGGTGTTGAAGAGCACAGAAATGAGCATACTTGGAAAGGCGATCCACAACCACCATTATGACTAATTTATTCCCTGATTTGGGTAAGCCGATAATAAATTCCATAGAGATATCCTTCCAAATAGCAGGTGGAATCGGAAGCAGATGTAGTTTGCCTGGAGATTTGACTGTTTCTCCCTTGTGGCGTTGACACACCTCACATTCAGTGACAAAATTACGGATGTCCTGTTTCATACCATCCTAGAAAAAGGAACATTTGACCCTGTCATAGGTTTTGGTGAACCCTGAGGGCCCTGTTGTGGGTGTAGCATGAAGCTCAGAAAGTACCGTGGATTTAAGCTTTGATTGTTTACTTAAATACAAATGACCTTTGTATATAAGTTCATCCTGGAGCCAAGAGTACCTTGGGGGAGTCGGAGCATTGGTCTGCAATTGTTGGATCAGATGTGAACTTTTGGGATCTTGTAGCCATTCCTGGCACACAGCTTGGAGCCAATATGGTACAATGAAGGAAAGAGAAAAAAGGGATCCTTCTTCTTCATATTTTCGGGACAGTGCATCCTCCACTACATTGTCTTTTCCCTTCTTGTAAATGATCTCATAATCATATCCAAAGAGCTTAGTCACCCATTTTTGTTGCTCCGGGGAGGGAATGTGTTGTTCTAGAAAGTACTTGAGGCTTTGATGGTCGGTCTTAATTTGGAAGCGTTGCCCCAAGAGATAAGGATGCCATAGATCAACGGCATGTAGAATAGCTAACATTTCCTTTTCATAAATGGGTTTGCCCAGATTCCTTTCAGATAGTTGCTTGCTGGTGAAGGCCAAAGGTCGACCCTCTTGCATAAGGACGACATTGATTCCTTTCCCTGATGCATCACATTCCAACACAAAGGTCTTTGTGAAGTCAGGAAGGGCCAGAACCGGAGTGGTGCACATGGTCATCTTCAAGGTTTGAAAATATTGAGCAGCGGCTGGAGTCAGAGTGAAAGAGTTCTTTTTTAGGAGAGCAGTGAGGGGTGTTGCAATCTTTCTGTAGTTCTTAACAAACTTGCGATAATAACCTGTTAAGCCCATAAATCCACGCAATCTTTTGAGAGTCTTTGGGTGCGGCCAGTCTTGCATATCTTCAATCTTTTTTGGATCCACCCTAACGCCATCCTTGCCAACCAGATGACCCAAGTATTATGCTTCTGAGGCACCAAAAGCACATTTAGACTGTTTCATGAAAAGTTGGTGTTGAGAGAGTAGATGGACAACTTGATCCACATGAGTAAGATGGTTTGTCCAGGTTTTTTTTTTTTACACCTGCGGAGTCATACTCCGATCTGAAAAATATTTCACTGATGAAATCCCCAAATGCTTAACCAGAAAGGAATGTGTATTTACTTGGCAACCCGAACATAGTTGTGCGGAAATAGATCTTGTCTGTTTTAATTTATTTATGTTTCTGTCCCCCAAGGGTTAGGTATTCAAGGGTTCTACAAACAATGGTTTTCCCTATGCTATAGCTCTCTGATATATGTGTGGGGTCCAACAGTAGTAGTCGGCCCATTATCTCAGGGCACTAACTAAGGAGGATAGACCGTACCCTTAGCCGTACTACCCGACTACCCAGGTACTAGAGAGTATCTTCCCGAGTGTTGTTCTTAGTGACACTATAGCAATCTGATGGCCGATACGTTTATCTAAAGAGGGCTTCAGAAAATCTAGGCCAATCCGTACATAGGTGATGTCTGATGCGCTACCACTTGAAGGGGTACCAACAGGGGTTACAAGGGTGGCCAACAGATGTGCGCTTAATAACCACATGTATTTCCTGCATGTATGAATCTCTCAACCGCGGGTTTATGCGCGTAATGACAAATCTCTGTGGCTTAAAGACGTCGGAATACGTCTCTACCCTGGAAGAAAAAATCCCACAATTTCTGCCAAGGAAAATGCTCTGATACCACTTGCAATATACCAGATATAAAAAGTATGTTGAACAGAAATGAAATGCTAGAAATGGCAGAATAACAGTAATATAACCAGCATAATCTCCACAATAACACAGAAATGATATAAGAATAACAACAAAAATAGCACTTTGATTCAGAAAGCAATGTTCACAGGCCTCTTCAAGGGGGAAACCTCCAGTCGAGCAGCGCTCTGTTACAATAATCTTCAAGCTAGGGTTTTCATACCCTCGACCCTTATTTATACTAAATATGTCTATCAAGAGAAGCATCTAGAGGAA